>PVLA01006650.1:38749-119862 GCA_004027455.1 Hydrochoerus hydrochaeris | reverse complement strand
AAAAGAAATTGTGAGGATTGGGGATGGGGACCACAGGGCTTTCCGAGATCACTAATGAGGTCTTTCCTGCACGCTGACTATCACCACAAAGACCTACCTCGGCCTGGAGCCTTTGAGGGCACAGTGGTCACATCTGGATACAGTAAACTCTGAATAACAAAAGCACTTGAGTAAAATGTCAATTTTTTCCTGTTCCTGCTAATTGATGTTATGTGTGGTTCTTGTCTTTTTCTTCCTGTTATATGTTATATAAATGCACAGCTGGATTCCTGTAGCCTTTGACAGTACCCTAAAGATGCTACTTGTCAAGAGAGGTATCTTCTCATTTCATGATTATGCAGAGAAAATGAATTATAATCCTACTTGACTCTGTCTGGTGAGGACTTTGAACAGTAAAGCCAAATGCAAGGATGTTTGAGTGGGAAATGGGAGACAGATCACAACATTGTCACCTCCATAATGTGAGGTAGACCCAGAACTGCTCCTGCCTGCTCTTCTCCCAAGATTTAGTTACATCTTCAATGCTGGAAGTTGTGGAAAAAAAAAAAATGTAAACTGCATTGAAGAGAAGAAAAGTATTAGGTTTTAGGAGGTATTTGTTTGCTTTTTTTAAAATGCAATTTCTTTGTCCATTGGATACATTTAGGTTGTTGATGTTAAAATCTTTGCTGACATTATAAACATTTTTGTGAAGTAGAATGACTAAAAGAATAAAGGTTGGAGCCAAGCTACTTATTCTAGGTCCTGGCTTCATCACTTTCTCATTATATGACTTTGGACAAGGTGCTTACTTAACTTCCTGAAAAGAATAGTAACAGCGCCTGCTTCATAAGGTTACTGTGAAGAATAATGAGATAGTGCACGTAAGAGCACTGCCATGACACCCAGTGCCTCATACATGCTTGGAAAACAATCACTGTCAGTATTGTTTAGGGTTTTCATTTGTGGGAAATGGTACTAAATAGTAATTGGACAGTGTGCTTAAATTGAATGGTAGACCCAGACTCAGCTGTGCCACAGACTTTTGTAACAAACTTTCTGGGTCTCGGTTTTCTCGTCTTCCAGAGAGGTCAGCAATACCTCATCTTCCCTACAAGGTCTTAGGGTCAGATGTGATAGTGAAGGCCTTGAAAATATGAAGCATCAAACAAATGCTAAACTTCCTCGCTGCAGTTATTGCAGGGTGGTGGTGACGGTGGTGAATGAGGATATTGATAAAAATGAATTCAAGTTTAAACAGCATCAGGGATGATTAATCATGGCAGCAACTTATGTGTATTGCAAATAGGAAATTTTGCTTTATAATTCTTGAAGCAAAATAACATTTTAGGTCTTCTTTCTCCTAGAAACCTTGGAGAGCTGATAGATCGGTTTGTGGCTGATTTCAAAGCCCAGGGGCCACCTAAGCCCAACACGGATGAAGGGGGTGCTGTGCTTCCCAGCTGTGCCGACCTCTTCGTCTACTACAAGAAGTGCATGGTACAGTGCTCACAACTCAGCACTGGGGAGCCAATGATAGCGCTGACCACCATTTTCCAGAAGTACCTCCGAGAATACGCCTGGAAAATCCTCTCTGGCAACCTTCCCAAGTGAGTCCCATTCTTCACTGTTTGAGTGGTCCAGTGAGAGTCTAAATATGGGAATCTTTAAGGAAATCAACTCTGAAGTTGTTTACTTCACTGCCAAGAGTATCAAGGAGGAAGACATTCTTTTTGAGTTCCCAAGGCCTGACACTATTTCCTCTCTAATGACATCACACAGCTGATCAACACTATTAGCGAGTGGTGATGGCTGCCACAGTAGACTCTGGAGAGCCAGTCCCATTACACAGTAAATCTGTGTGTGTAACTTACATGGATTCAACAATAGCTACTTGGCAAAATATGAGATGATGGAAATAACTGTTAAATAGTATAGGTCGTTTCATTCAAGCTTCATTCGGTGTGATTATAACCTGGAACAATTTTCTCTCTGATTGGATTCCAATGTCTCTTTTGTGGTGTCTATATCTTACTATATCTCACTTACTGGACAGAGTTTGATTTTTAAAGATATGGTAGGATTTGCAGGGAGGAGGTTGCATTGCAAAGCCCACACTTACATTGTATTCTGAGACAAAGAAGATTATTACATTGTTTATTACTTCAAATAAGTAGACCATTGAGTCATTTTAGAGATGTTTTGGTTATATAGCAGTTTTCACTGTAGTAGAATATGACCTAATGTAACACTTCTGAATTTATTATTTACACATCATCCCAATGGCTAACAATTTTAGAATTAATCTTTGTCATTGTCATTAAACGTGTCATACGTGGGAATTTTACATTGTTCAGAAGAAAGAGAATACAGCCCTTGCTCCTTGGGAGATTTGAAGTGTCATGTATGGTTTAGTAATGAGAACTTTGATAATGATGGAAATTGTTTTAAAATTTTAAATTTTTCCTGATTTAATTATTTATATATTATTATTTATAATATATGTGGTGTGTATGCTTTTGTTTATTGAACGGAATTAGACCTGTACTGCTGAAAGTTTTATACACTGCAGCTTTCACTTATTATTATTATGTGAGCATGTTCTGTATTAGTATCCCAGCACAAAACAAATGATATACTGGGATTTTGTTAGTAGAGACAATGTTCCCAGAAATGGGGACAAGGTGAAAAGAACCAGAAGAGAATTCTGAAGTACCCACACACCAGTGGATAATTGCTGCTACCTTAGAGTCCATTTGGAAGCTCAGCTGTGGATGAAGACTGCCTCCACAGAAGCAGTAGTTGTAGAGAATTCGAGCTGCTTCTCCATATCTTGAGGCAATTATGACCTCTGGGAAAAATCATGTGTTATAGTACCTACTCCTGCAAACACAACATGTAAATAAATCCCAGTATAGAGTTTTCTTAACTGAGAGAAGCAGTTGGGTAACCAAGTTTTGTTCTACTGATGAGCTAGGTTAATTGTACCTAGCAGGGAATTCCAAGCCAAAGTGAGGGGCAACTCAGCAGCCTCCTCTATCTCTGGTCATTGTAGTTGATAGGCTTGATTACTCCTGGATTGCCTCTTCCTGCTCCTGTTGGTGAAAGAATCTAAACAGATGACAGTCAAGGTGAGGTCAGGAGGAAGAGGACTAATTGTATGTGGATTTCTTTGGCCCTCGGCCAGCCTTTCTTTCCTTTTTTTCTTTGTCTTACAAAATGCAGTTTCTGGCTCAGGAAGCAAATTAAAAGTTCTGCCCTGGTAATTCTTGTTTCTTTTCTTCAGAACCACCACCAGCAGTGGAGGATTAACCATCAGCAGCCTTCTCAAGGAAAAGGAGGGCTCCGAAGTAGCCAAGTTCACTCTCGAGGAGCTCTGCCTCATCTGCAGCATCCTTAGCACAGCAGAGTACTGTCTGGCCACCACCCAGCAGGTGAGCCATCCTGGGTACCTGGTGTATCATCTCCTTTCCCTGAACTCACTGGGCCGCATAGCTTGGAAGGAAGAACATGAGCCCTAACAGCCATATGCACTTTAACCAGACTAGTGGGCCTCCCGCAGAGGAAAACTCACTGTCCAGCTAGAACACTACCCAGGCAGCCATCTTACAGAACAGCTTTGTTAAAAGGAGACTGACTAGTTTCCTCCCCAGAGTTGTGAAAGCCACTAAACGGGCATGGTCTCTTAAAAGTAGGTCAGTATCCCTACCTCCCATATGAGAAAAACAGTAATAAACTTAGTTCTAGGACCCAGCTGCTGGTGGTAATGAGTCACAACCAGTTATTCCATTCTCAGAAGTGTCACTAAGCTAAGCAAAATCTGTTAGGCTTTTATGTGTCTCCTGAAATCTGCACAGCATTCTCAGTCTGCCGAAACAAATAACCATTGTTTGGGATGCCAGCATTCAGGAATAATGAAGCAGGAAATGGTGTCCCGCTACTGGAGCCTCCAGATGTCAGAAGTTCAGTGAACTGATTTAGCAGAAGGAAAACTTTTCATTCAACCTTGGACATGGGATTAGAGGTCCTTTTTCTGATTTGGTCTGTGAACACCTAAGGTTAAGGAAAACAAGTAATTTGGAAGCTTCTGTTCCTTTACCTCTTTGTGTTTGTTATTTACATGTCTTGATAGTCATAAATGATAGTTCAGACCTTACAGCTTGGAGCTCCTGTGAGCCAGGGCCTGGACACATTAGGCCAAATAGGATGTGTTCGCACAGACTCCACAGTTAGATATAGCTGCACTGAGTTAAAGAAAGAATGGCTTGCAAAGGTTTGGCCTTGGAACTAGAGACAGCAATCCACTTATCCGCCTGCATTCACCAGGCAGGATGTCATCATCTGAAAGGACCTCCAAGGCAGGAGGCCCAGAGTTCTTCAGTGAAGACTCACTATTTAAGTATTTTGTATGTGTGCAGGAAAGAAAGACACACCCCCATATAAATACAGTATTCTAAGAGAAAAATAACCACAGTACAAAAAATTATAATAAATATAATCTTAGTCCCATCACTCTCATATAATCATAATGACAACTTATTTTCTTGTGATCTTTTCATAAGCATAGTTTTGTATGTTATAGTCTTAATTCACTTTTATATCACTTTATTGTTTGTTACTATCACAGCATTAGCATTTTTCCTGTTTATGGCTACATGATATTCCATTGAGGGATTGGTAATTGGATATATTAATACTCAGTATCTCAAAAGTTTTCCTGGGGTATATTGATTGATTATAATGCAGTATAATGATTGTTGGTTATAATGATTTTTTAAAAATTTGTTTATTGCCTTTAAGAATGCTAAGGAACCACTAAATATGAGTTGAATACTGGTAAATAAAGAAAAATTTTAACCTGCCTTTCCTATCTGACATGTGGGATAACCAAAATAATGGATAGTTAAACTCTTTTTACAGAAATTCAGCTAATAAAAAAGAAAGAACGTCCAGGGGTTTAGCTCAGTGGCATAAGTGCCTGCCTGGCAAGCACAAGGTAGTGAGTTCAAACCCCAATGCCAAAAAAAAAAAAAAAAAAGGAAAGAATGAACTAAAGTGCCATTCTTTATTTCCCCTAATGGAAGAATAATGGATTGAGGAATTGAACATCACTGGCTATAGACATCACAAAAAGAGAAACAGGTGTATAGCTCAGTGGGAGAACTCTTAGCTAGTATGCATGACAGCACCAAAAAACAATCAAATCAAAATTGCCTATAATTCCAGTACTTGGGAGGCTGAAGTAGGAGGATTGCTGCAAGTTACAAAGTGAGTTCAAGGCCACCTGAACTGCACAGTGAAACCCTGTTTCCAAAGACAGAAAAAAAAAAAAGAAAAAGAAAAAAAGGGGGGGGGAGTTTGTGTGTCAAATATTATATACAGATCTCCTGATAAATATTACATACAGTAAAGTTTTCTGGAAAAATAAAAGAACCTGAATCTGATCAAGTTAGTATATCTAACTGTTAATTTATTGGAAATTACAAGAGACACATTAGTATTTGTGGATATAATCAGCAAAATCCTAGCCATAGAAAAATATGCATGACAATCCAATTTCTTCAAGGAAGAATTACAGAGGAGCAAAGCGAAATAAGGGAAGAGCCTGGAATGTATCTCAGCAGTGGCACAACACCTGCCTGGCAAGTACAAGGCCCTGAATTCAATTCCTGGTACCATAAAAAGAAAAGAAATAAACAAAAAAACCCAAAGAGATGTAAGAATCTGAGCAACAAGCCAGGCGTGGTGGCTCACGCCTGTAATCCCAGCACTGTAGAGGCTGAGGCAGGAGGATCATTGCGAGTTCGAGAACAGCCTGGGTTACAAAGTGAGCTCAAGGCCTGCCTGAACTGCATAAAGAGACCTGTCTCAAAAAAGAGCAAAAAAAAAAAAAGAATCTGAGCAACAGTAGCCAGGTGTGGTGGCACACACCTGGAATCCCAGCATTTGGGAGGCTGAGGCAAGAGAATTACTGCAAGTTCGAGGCCAAACTAGACTAGTTAGTGAGTTTAAGGCCTGAACTACATAGCAAGGCCTGTTAAAAAAAAAACAAAAACAAAAACAAAAAAATCCAACAAAACAAGCAAACAAAGAAGAATCTAAGCCACAAAGATTTGGAAAATAAAATTTAAAACAGTAAAACCAAGTAACATGTTGATATTGTTTATCAGTTACAACAAATGTATCATACTACCGGTAATAATGTGGGAGACTGGGTATATGGTATATGGGAACTCTGAACAATCTTTGCATTTGTTCTATAAATCTAAAACTATCCTTCAAAAGGTAGTTTAATTTTAAAAATCTATCCACAGTACCAGTTTAAAACATCAAATACTTACAAGTAAATCTGATGAAAAACATGTAAGACCTCTAACCTGAAAACTATAAAATGTTGCTGAGTGAAATTAAATACTTAAGTAAATTAAAAGATTTATCATGTTCATGAATTGAAAGACTTTGTTATTAAGACACCCATTCCCTAAAAAATGATGTATAGATTTATCACAATCCCCTATCAAAATCCTAACAGGCTATTTTGAAGAAATAGGCAAGAAAAAATTACAAAGAAACACAGTCTTGAAGAAAAAAAAATGGATATTGTATTACTTGATATCATAGGGATGAGTATGTGTATATAATTAGTTGATTTTAGTACAAAGGTGCTAAGCTATTAAATAGAGAAAGGAAGGATCAGGGGTATAGCTCGGGAACACAAGCACCTGCCTGGCAAGTGCGAAGTCATGAGTTCAATCCCTGATACCAAATAAATAATTAAATAATTAAATAGAGAAAGGAAAACCTTTGTAATTGTCATGACTGTAACAACTGATTTTAAATATGAAAAACAGTCTTAACCTCTGTCTCACACTATATACAAAAATCAATTCGGGATGGATCAGAGACATAAATATAAAAGCCAGAGCCATAAAGCTTCTAGAAGAAAACAGAAAAAGATCTTTACAACCTTGAGGAAGCAAGGATTCTTTGGTCAAGATATTAAAAACAAAACAAAACAAAAAACTGTTAACCACCAAAGATGAAAAAACTTGGATAAATTGATGTTCATCAAAATTTAATTTTCTGCTCATCAAAAGACTTCATAAATAGATAAACCATAGACTGATAAAAATATTTTCAGTATGTGTGATAAGGGACTGTATCCAGTGTACATCAGAAACTCTTGATAATTATCAATAAAAGCCAAATAACCCAGTTTAAAATGAGAAAAAAAACCTTGAATACAGTTTTCACAAAAGGAGATAATACACAACTATCCAGCTAGGTGTTGCATGAGTTTAATCCCAGCACTGCTTGAGAGGGTGAGAGCTGGGGATGTAGTTCCCTGAAAAGACCTTGGGTTCGATCCCCAGTACAGCAATCCCCACCCCAAAAGCACAAAAAGAAAAGGAAAAGACACTCAGCATCATTAGTTATTAGGAAAATGCAAATTAAAAGTAAAACTGATACATAGCTATCAGAATGCCTAAAAAGTAAGTAAAACTGGCAGTATCAGATATTGGCAAATACATGGGAAAGCTTGAATGTGCATGTTAATATGTAAAATACTCTAGCCATTTTGAGAAGCAGTTTAGCAGTTTTTATAAAACATGACCCAGCAATTCCATTCCCAGGTGTTTACCCAAAATAAATGAAAATATAGTATAACCACAAAAAAAGATACATACAAGGAGTTTATAGTAGTCCTGATTGTAATAGCTCAAAATTGGAAGCAATCCAATGTCCTTGAAGAGGAGAATGGATAAATAAATCATGGAATAGCCTTACAATGGTCTATTTGTTGGCAGTAAAATGGGTAAACTACTGATATACCTAACACTGTGGATGAATCTGAAAATCTGTTCTTTATTCAAATGTATTCAAACATAGGCAAAAGTATACTAATAGAAATGAGACAATGCAGGGTGGAGGTTTGATGAGAAAGAGGGAAAGAAACATGAGAGAGCTTTCTCAGAAATGTTCTGTATCCCATTATTGGTTATCACAGAGATGTATATGATTGTCAAAACTTATCCGACTGAGACACTACAGATAATGTACATTTTTATAAGTTGATCATATTTCACTTTTTTAACGAGACAAGAGACATGTCAGTCAGTTGCCACATATGGACCTTGTTTGGGTCCTGATTCAAACTGTTTTAAAATTGTATGAAATTGAGGAAATGTGCACACTAACTGGATATGTAGTGTTGATACTAAAGGAATTATTAATTTTGTCTGTATGAGTCCTTATCTTTTAGAGCTATATATTGAAATATTTACAGACGGAATGATAGAATGTCTGGGATTTGCTTCAAAATAATTCAGGAGCTGGGGAAATGAGAGAGAGTATAAATGGCACAAGGCTGGTCATGTAATTTAACAGTTGGTGATGCTGGCCAAAAGGCATTGGTATGTTGATAATGCTGTTCTAGATTTTTTAAATGTTTGGAATTTTCTCAACTAAATAGATATTTAATGGAATATGCACTCCTAAAATTTTATCAAAATATATATGATGAAATTTTCCCATAATCTCTTCCCTTAGAACAACCACAGTTATCTGTTTGACTAGAATATATTATTCTCTAAACATTTTTTGTTGTATCTTTTTTAATAAAAATGCCCCCCCCTAGAATGTGCCCATACTCTACATGTTATTCCATAAAAAAATAACTATAAAAAAACTAAATTATAGACATCTTTGCATGTCACTATTACCTCAGCTTCTTTAGATCTAAAGAGAAAGCAGAGTATACCTCAGCTCTTAAAGCACCTGAGTAAGATGTCCTATTCATTCTTTCATTCCTTCAAAAGATCTTTATTAAGCACTTACTATGTACTAGTCACTACATCTGGTGTTAATTAACAGTGGTTAACATAATAAACAAGTTTCTTTCTGTCAGGAAACTTAGAACTAAGGGGAGAGGCAGATAATAACAAGTGAGTCAAGATTTAACTTCTGCTTCACGGTAAGAGTTAGGAAAAGAACAAATGCTAGAATGCTCAAGTAAGGAAGTTGCCTGTGGTGGAGGGGCCTCTCCAAGAGGTGGTGTTGCAGCAGGGGTGTGGAGTGAGGAGAGGGAAAGGGAGGAGCGTGGAGGGCTAGGAAGTGGCAGCATATTGCAGCAGTGGAGATGGCCAGGAAGGGTAAGCAGGGAGCGTTTCAGGGGAAGGAAGTACAAGTGTAGAACGTGAAGATCCTTGGGGAGAAAGACCCTGTTGTGTCCTGAGTTTCAGAGACCCATGTAATGGAAGCCTCACACATAAGGTAGAAGGTAGTAAGACAGGACCAGAGAGCTGGACAGGCCAAGTCATGGGTAATAATGTAGAATTTCTGTACACAGAAAAGCCATTGACAGTATTAAATATGATGAGCCCATGCCATAATTTGTTTCATCCGTCCTTTGTAGATGTACACGTAGATTATTTCCTGGGTTTCAATAATATAAAGGAATGTTTGAGTGTGAATTATATGAAAACAGGATCTTACCTGTTCTGTTCACTAAATAATCCCTTACTCTGTTACAGCCTGACACAGAATGGGCTTTCAGTAAACACTGGTTGAATTAACAATGGCACAAAAAATACTTGCATATCTCTGTACATTATTCTCATTATTTCATTGAAAATAATTTCTAAATATGAAATTGCCAGATTAAAGAGTTTAAAGTTTTATAATAAAATGCTTTCCAAAAAGATTATAATAATTTACATGTCTCTAAAAGCATTTCAGAATGTAGCACAAAACTCTTAGAGTAAAACTGACAGATTTAGGAGTTCTGGGTTACATTAATCAATTCCCGGGGACATTTTCAGATATTTACAATTCCTGCTCAGTTGTATTTTCCTTTGCGACTCTGGGTTGGTGGTGGCAAACCTGTGGAACATGTACCACAGCAAGCACACAGAGCCTTGTCTGGTGGCATATGAGCCAGCCGAGTAACCCGGCACCTGAGCATCAGATAACAGTTTTTTTGTTTTGTTTTGTTTTTTTTAACTAAAACTTCAATGTTCAAATTTTAGTTGCATTGTTGACACTTTGCAATAAAGAAGTGGGTTTCGGGTTGCTGTTTGGGCACTCGGTCTCTAAAAGCTTCAACACTGCTGGATAGGATGTTCCAGTTTCTGCTTTGTAAAATGAGGGTAGTAGTCATAGGGTCATAGAATTAAATGAGTCCCCTGAAAAATGCCTAGAATTCTACCTATTGTTACTATGATAATCCTTTGGATAATTACTAAACATGTTTTGTCTGTTTTTAACAGCTAGAAGAAAAACTCAAAGAAAAAGTCGATGTAAGTCTGACAGAACAAATCAATCTCATGGGAGAAATGGACACATTCAGCACGTACGTACCTTGCACATGTCTGCTCAAGGGTCTTGTCTTGTCTTTTCTCCATCATGGGATGGCACACATCAGGCTGTTGGCTTTAGTTGCTACACAACTTAAGGGGTTTCCAGGGCCTTCTGTTGGATTGGGATTATTCTCCACTAGCCACTGAGAACAAGCATTAAAATTAGCAGCTGCCTCCTGTTCTGCCTCCTCGGATGCAATCATTCTCTTAGCTTACAGATGTGGGGAAGGCATCCTTATACAGTGACACTATCTGGAATAACAAAGAGAAGAAATATTCCCTTGGCCTCTCATCTGCCCCCACCTAAACCTACAGAGAACCAGGCCACCTCCTGTGTTTTAGAATATAAGGTCCTAAGATTGATTCCTGGTCCAAAAAAAAAAAAAAAAAACCAGAGACGAACATAAAATATAATTGGCAGGATTTTAGCATCAAAAGTATGAGTGTATGCATGTCTCTGTGTGTGTGTGATGTATGTATGTGAAAGACAGACAGACACACTTGAGGGACTGAGAGTGGACTTTGTCAAACAATAAAGCCTTTTTGGAATAGTTTTGGACTGTTTCTCTCAGTGGTATGAGTTTGCAGTATTTCCGTTGTTTTCAGCTTCTGGGCCACTACCATTAAATAGGTTAGGGATGAGTCCAATTTTAGCTGTCACTCAGCCATTTACTGAAGAAAAATTAAAATTCTCAGTTCATCTCCTCCTCTTACCTCTTTGCTGCTGTTGTTGTCCTTGTCGTTATTGTTTGATTTTAAACAATTGTATAAAACAGGTACTTTTGAAGCGAACTTGAAGAGGGATTCTGGAGCCAGCCCTGAAAGGGTAGGGGCATGCCCAAATAAGACCAGGACACGCAAAAAGAACCAACTGCTCCTCTATTGTCATTAAGTCAAACTTGAGCTTTTATGATGATGTAATGAACCTAAATTTTACACAGGTGTCTGGTAGATCGGAAGGAGCTGAGTGAGTCATTCAAATGGTCATTTTCTTAAGCAGTGACCACACTTCTTTGTTTGACTTGCAGCGTCATCTCCAGCAGCATTCAGTTGTTGGTTCAAGACCTGGATGCAGCCTGTGATCCTGCCCTGACTGCCATGAGCAAGGTAGGGTTTAGGAACTGGCTTTTCCTACACTTCCAAGAGTGACCAAGATGGTTTCTCTTTGTCCTTACTGGTAGCTTCTTTCAGACTCTTTAGTCCTTAAAGTATCAGCTGAGAGGGGAATGAAATAACCTCATGGAGTTCCCTAAAGTATACCACTTATCTTATACCTTATATCATTACTTATCCTTTGAGAATGAGACACAATAAATGTTTGGTGAATCTAAACTGACTTGCTAAAAGTATAATGTGGTCTCATCAGAATGGGTATTTTTGTTACTTTTTAGAGCAGTAACTTCTGACTCATTCTCTATTCTTGCCCACTGAGAGGTTTTATGACTCTGATTTTTGATGCTGATATAAGATTATTTGATCAAGTTGCACACTCAGGTTTTCTAATTTTCTTGTGATCCAACAGTCAGCCCTCAGGTCTTAAGTTCTCTCCTTGGACGCTTACCATGTGCCACGCCATATTGCTATTTTTGACTTTTATGTGTCTGTGCCCTTTCTTCCCAAAAGAATCTGTGGGCCTGTACACCATCCTTCCTCGCTCATAGATCTTGAATATAGAAGATTCTGTTAAGTTGAAAATGGACAATTCTTACTTTTCTTTTCTTTCTTTCTTTTTTTTTTTTTTTTGAGACAGGGTCTCGCTATGCAGTTCAGGCTGGCCTTGAGCTAACTTTATAGCCCAGACTGGTCTCAAACTCACAAGGATCCTCCTGCCTCAGCCTCCCAAGTGCTGGGATTACAGGCATGAGCCACCACGCCCAGCTGTTCTTTTCTTTTTCTTTTTCTTATTTTTTTGAGACAAGGTCTCACTATGTAGCTTGGACTGTCCTTGAACCCACTGTGTAGCCCAGACTGGCCTCAAACTTGTAGCAATTCTCCTGACTCAGCCTCTTGGGCAATGGAATTACAGGCATGTCCCATCATGCCTGGTGAAAACAGACAATTCTTTATTGACTTTTTAAGCCCAAATACTGTAACACGAAGCTGCCCACTTTACAACCCTGTAGAACATGAAGGGTTGATAAACAGTGAAATCTGGTTGAGCCAAATTTGACCCACTACCTTTTTTTAAAAAAATAAATATTTATTGGAGTACAACCAGGTCTGTTTATATACTGCTGATGGCTGTTTTTGTACTGCAGGCATAGAACTGAGTAATTGTAACAGAAACCATAGAGGTCTTAAAGCCAAAATATTTACTGTCTGAGCCTTTACAGAAAAAGTTCTTCAATGCCAATTTTAGAGTCACAGGCCCTTATAGCATTCTTGAAAATTCTGGAGAACAAATTTCTGTGGGACACATTAGCCACAGCAGACAATGGAAAGAATCATGACTTTGGAGTCAGACAGACCCAACTCTTCCAGTTTTTTCTGGAAGGGTACTGAGGAATAGCTTAGCTTATCTGGGCCTGTTACTTCCCCTGTGTGTGAAGTACAGGCGTCTGCCTCCCACAGCTGTGAGGGCAGAACATTAGGAGGGTGCCTAGCCTGTGCCAGCCATGTAGTAAGTGCTCAGTGAGCATAGTTCTTTCCTTCTAAGGGGGCGTGACTGTGTCACAGATTCTGTAAGCAGACATCTGGACTGGACTTGGGTTGCAGTAAGTAGATTATAAATAACAAAAATAAAACTAAAACCAAAACTTTTGCTTTGGGGTTTTAAGAAGTAAAATAGGAAATGGGAAATAGCTGATGTCACAAAGTCTATTTGAAAAGGTGATCTCACCAATCAGATGCTGTTAGGTATTTTCAATGTTTACAAGCAGCTACTCTGAGCAGGAAGATTGAGTTTAATCCATTTTCTTAAAGGAACATGGCTGTGAGGATTCATTTTGTAGGTTCTGATTATCCCCTTGCTGCTGATGAGCATTCACTACATCCTGAATGTGATCTGTTCCAGCTGCCATAGCTCCTGAGCTGCCACACACTGCAGCCTGGAATGCAGCTGGTGAAAGAATTTTCACATTGACCAAGGGAAGACTGAAAGTTCTTTTCTTTCAGTAAAATAACACTTAGAGGGAGTTTAACACTCCAGGTGTTGCTTATATGAACTGTCAGTTCATTAGGTGGATTTCCCTCTAGCACCCCTGGTTTCCCACCATCCGTTTCTCCCCCAGACCCACACTAGAAAAGATTAACAGAGACCATACCTCCAGCATCTTTTGTTTATTTCATAGGAAAACCACAAACTTGGGAACATAGCAGCTGCAAGGCCATTACTTTTTGTCTGAGTCTTCTGCAGTTTAGCAAAACGTAATCCATGTGATAAAAATAAACATGCCAAGTAGTCACAAATTGATTCAACACATGCCCTCTGTTATTTGTGCCTCCATCCTGCTTCATGTAGTTTTTTCTAGGATTAAAAAACTTTTGTAGGGGCTGAGGGTTTAGCTCAGCAGCGTAAGCACTTGATGGTAAGCATGAGGTTGTGAATTTGATCCCTGGTATCAAAAAAAAAAAAAAAAGATTAATTCTGTCTCTAATTCTGTTACTTTTGCTGCTAGTTGAACAGTTCAAGTTATACTTTATCCAGCACAGTGCTGGAAGCTGTAAGGTCGGGAAAAACATAGACAATATCCCAAGGTGCTTAGATTCCGATAGTTGAGGCTAAGAGATATGTAAGATGAGAAGAATGCTTATATAACTGTAATAGAAGGTCTGAAGAAATCAGTATTACAAGAAAAATACAAAATTTAAATTTTATTTAAAGAGAAAAAAAACAAAAAAAGGGTAGAAACACTACAGAATTTCAAAAAACAATAAACTAAGAAATCACTAGTTGATAAATTACATATTGTCTTCTTAGATTTAGTGTTCAAGTTACAAAATTAAAGCATACAAAGTAGACATTCAAACAGTGAAGCTGCAACAGTTCTGTTCAACAATCCAACAAAAACTCAGCAACATGGTTATCAATCCTACACACTTAAACATATGTGCAGTTATATCCTTTAGAGCACTTTCTTTTCCTTCTTTTGCTTTTTAAGTCCATTATCTGTTATATCATATTTCAGCTTGCTCAGTACCTTATTGATCTGTTTCATTGTTATTTACTTTTTAATCAACTTATATAATTCTGTTGCTTTGTTTTTGAGTTTCTCCTCATCCATTCCCCATGGATCAGCTTTAGGGGAGCTGGGACTTTTTGGAGATATTTTGTTACTTTGTTATCTCTTTTTTTAAATTTTTTTCATTTAAAAAGAAACAAAAGCATGTAAAGGGTAGAGATAGTACAGAATTCCAAAAAAATATATAAACAATAAGAAATCACTAGTTAATAAATTACATATTGTCCGCTTAGAAATAGTTGTTCAAGTTACAAAATTAAAGCATACAAAGTAGATAGTCAAACATCGAGAGTGCAAACAGCTATGCATGCATGAATCTCTACATGTATTTCTATCTTTCTGTATTAGAGGGCAAAACAAAACTTAGCAAGACAAAACAAAACAAATTCCTATGAAAACATGAAACACAAAGTCATATAAAACCACAGTATAAGGTGATCCACAATGATTACTGTGTTGTTTCTTATTATCTTCAATAGAATGTCTATATCATCAAGCATAATTGAATATAGCAGTATAATTGAATATAGCAGTACATAACAATATTAGTAAAAATAAAACATTGTAGACAGTATAAAACTTCAAAGGCAGGTAATAATCAAACCATAGTGGATATTCTAGTGGATCTTGTCATCTTAAGTGCAGTTGCTTATACTCTCAGAGTTGATACTATCAATCACAACAGCTTTGAATAAAATCTATCAATACAAAACAGTAATCCAACAAACCAAATTCCATTATGATCAGTCATGGTAAAACAGTGTAGGTTTTACAGAGTTTTAGATTAAGTTAACAGGAAATTAAGGATGATTACCGTACTCTATCCTGTTATTTTCAGGATTGCTGTCTGTGCCCTCAAATCTAGTACAGGTAGGGTGACTGGAACAGAATATAATACATCTAAGCAGAGTAGTGTGAGTAATGTGGGTTTTAAATCCTGGTGCACTATTAACAATATAGCATATCAAGGCCATCTATGTTAGAGATTCTAGTTATCTTTCTCTGCCTCATTTCTGCTATGCTATTTTTCTGCCTTTGTCTAGTTCTCTCCTTCATTCTACTGCCTGCCCCACTCATTGAGGCCTTTCTGTCACTGTTCCTAAAATCCTGGTATTTTTTTCTCTCTCTCTCTAGAATGTCCTTCAGTATTCTCTGTAGGGTTGGATTGGTGGTCACAAACTCCCCCAGTTCCTTTTTGTCATGGAAGCATCTTGTTTCTCCATCAATTTCTAGTGACAATTTTGCAGGGTACATCAATCTGGGCTGGAGGTTATTATCTTTCAGGGCTTTGAATACTTTACTCCAAGCTCCTCTTGATCTGATGGTCTGTGTCAAGAAGTCAGCCGTGATTCTGATTGGCTTACCTTTATAGGTAATCTGTTTCTTTTCTCTGATGGCTTTTAATATTCTGTTTTTATATTGAATTTCTGGCATCTTGATTGTTATATGTCTGGTGTAGATCTGTTTTGGTTGTAGGTGGCTGGAGTTCTGTATGGCTCATACAACCGTATGTCATTTTCTTTTCCCATGCTTGGGAAGTTTTCCTTAATTATTTCCATGAATAGCCTTTGTAATTCACCTGCTTCTTCATTCACATTTCTTATTCTTAAATTATAGATTTTCTTGTCATCTTCTAGCCTTTGTATTGATACTGCATGATTCCTTGTTGTTTTTAAGAGATCTTTCCTTTCATGATCATACATTGCAAACTTGTCTTCAAGTTTTGATAGTCTATCCTTAGTTTCTTTTAAGGAGTTTTACCAGCTCTCAATGGAGTTGTCTCTTTGAATCTGCTTCATGCATTCTATATTTTCTTTATATTCTTTATCGAATGTTTCTCTCCTTTTTTTGTGTTCCTCCCTTCTTCCATCTGTATCATCCTGATAGATGCTTCCTGAGAGCATTTCTTTTATTACTCTACTCATATCCTGCTTTACCTGATTTAATATTTCAGTTTTGAGCTCGTCTACAAGGTCCTGAAGATATCTCTTAATGTCCATTAAAGCCATGTCTGATGTTGTGTGTTTGCCGCCCTCAGGGTTCTGAACTGGGGGCCTCCTCCTGCCTCTCTCCTGTCATGGCCCTGGCTTCCTCCACACAGGTATACAGTGCAGGTCCCAGCCCCCTTTCCTGTTGGCCACGTTTCCTCCAAAGCACACTGGCAAGGGACCTCTGCTCTCTCCTGGCTGCTCTTGTCACTGAGGTATAAGCAGCAGCTGTGTTTGCCTGCCCCTCCCCACCAGGCCAGCCAAACTTCAGGTGCCTTCACCTGGTTAGTGCGTGCTAGGCGCAGGGAATCGATTTGGGATGGCTCATTGGGTCCCAACCAGAGGTGCAGCCCAGTCCAAGCAAATCCCACAAATCTGCTCTGGGGAGGGAGCAACCAGCTGAAGTCACTGTTGCTCCCAGTTCAGGCTCCTCCTGCCCGATTCCAACATGTCGCCCATTTGGTCATGCCCTTCCCATGGTGGGGGGGTCTCATTCCCAGCACTGACCATGGATTAATGAAGGTCCCTTCACCAGCTCTCCTGACTTCAGCACTGCTGTGCTTCCTATGAGTGGTGGTGGGTACGAGTGCAGATTCAAGTTGGTGCAAACTTGGCAGGTTACCGTGAAAATGGTGTGTCCCATAATTTTTAGCTGTTTCAGTTGTAGTCCCAAAGTATTTGACGAGCTTTTTTACGTTTTAATTTCTTCCTGTGTCAAGAGGATCCATCTCCCTCTGTCTGGGTCTCTCCAGGGTGTTTTATTCTGGCACATGAGTTGTTTCTCCTGGGAGGCTTTGTATTTTGTTGCTCACTGATCAGCCATCTGGGCAGAGGTCAAAATACAAAATTTAAAAAGGGACAATTTGTATCTGGTAGAACAATCAGGAAAAGCCTTTGTCAGCAGGTGACATTTGAAAGAGAAGAGGCAAAGTTTTGAATGATTGTGATTAGAAAAAATGTTCTAAAGGATAATAATGCTAGCATGGTTTGTGAAGTTTGAAAAGCTCAGAAATTTGTCAAAATTGTCAATCTTATTAATTGCCTTAGGGATTCCATACAGTACTCTATCTTGGACAGGCATAGTCAAGATTAGAAACAAGACTGCCCTCAAGGAGTTTATATTCTATTGAGGAGAAAACTCAGGATAACCAATGGTATAAATACATGTGTTTTATAACTGGTATAGAAATTGAGAGTTGGGACTGTCAAAATGTAATAGAGGGGTTGGGTGATTCTAAGTGGATGGATATAGGCTTTCTTAACAAGATGAATGAATTGAGTGCTGTGGTCAGGTCATTCTCCTAGGAGAAAACCAAAGTACCCCATGATCCCTTAGTTGGGATATAGGGCTTTCTCTGCCAGCTAACTTAGTCTTTACCTCTCCTGTGTGTGTAACCTACATTCCAACCATTTTCACTTCCCTGAATGTGCATTGCTTTTATTTATATATTTAGTTAGTTAGTGTGTATGGCTTCCATGCCTTTCCTTATTCTATTTTTTCTGTCTAGAATTCTCTTCTGCTATTGTCTGTTCATCACTACCTTTTTGGTCCAATTTAAATATCTGTCTCTTTTCTAAAATTGAGATATAATTCATATAATACAAGGCACACTACCTGTAAAGTGTACAGCTTACTGGGTTTTATTTAATTTTAAAGAGGATAAAACAATAAAACCAATAAAAAAAATCAGTGTATAAGCTACACGACTTCAAAATATTACAAAATCAACAATGCCTTTGATGTCTTCAAAATAACTGCAGATAACTTCAGACATAGTAAAAGTCAAACAGAACAGAATACAGTAGAAACAATAAAAACAAAACAATGAATGCAATAAAGGACTTCAAAACAAACCTATGGTAAATCCAAAGTTGCTACCATAATATATCTTGCTATCTTTGAAATAGCTGCTCCTGCCATTGAATTTGACATAATTAAACAAAACAAAAGAGAGTAAAACCCAACCCAACAAAACAGTGGAAACAGTATAGGACTTCCAAATCAAGACCATATGGAATCAACATTGGCTATAGCCCTCAGAAGGAGATCCCCCCACCCAGATGCCACACTATGTACCGCTATCCTCTGAACGTATGATCAGACCACTGGCCCTAGACCTGCAGTGTTAGTGGAACACCAGAGCACCACAGGCATCTAATTGCATTTCACCTCCATAGCTATTATCACAGCCTGTGTTTCTCTGCATAAGGGGTGGTGGTGGGGAGTTGGTATTTCTCATTTGCCAGCCTGCACCAGAAGGGACTGAGGTCTGTCTGTTCGAGTCCAGCAGTGGCCTGCACATGGCACTGCTTCCCAGACTGGGCTTGATTGCTGGTGTGGCTTTGTTCTCTCTACCGCAAATGGCGCTGACTCATGGGGAGAAGCTGGGGTCTGTCTGCCAGTCCTGTGGTGGCCCACACATGGCGCTGGTTCCCAAGCTGGGCTTCATGAAGTTATACAGCCACCACCACTAATTCCAGAGCATCCTCATTACCCCTACAATGTGGATTAAACTCAGGCCCTTCACACTGAGCTATAGCTCTACCCCTTTTTTAAAAATGTTTTAAAATTTTTTTTGAGACAGAGGCATAGAGGAGGGAGCTTGAAGATGGCATAACAGTAAGCAGCACAGTAAACATCTTCTCTGAAAGAAGCAGTCCAGATGCTGGAATATAGCATTCTGGAGAAGATAAGGAAGGAAGTGGGTCCCCTCCACCCAGGAAGAACCTAAAGTAAGAATTGAAGCCCACAGAGGAGTTAAAAAAAAAGAAAAACTTAAATAGAAGAAGGCAGTAGCTGGTGGTGCTTTCACCCAGAATCAGACCCACTGTGTGAGAGAGGCTGTTGAAACCTGGGGACACACGGTCACGGTGAAGTTGGTGACTGGCAAGCCCAATGGCTTCTGCAGGGAGATGCGGTGGCAGAGGGGAGCAGCGGACCAGAGAACTGCACTGGCTGGCATGAGTGTGGGGAACTCAGTCCTCCCACGGGAGTGGGTGATTGACCAGGGGCCATTTTGGAGTCGAGCAGGATAAGCCCCGAATCAGAACTGTAGCTGGCTTCATTCGGCCTCTCCTAGCTCAGAGCAGACTGGTAGAAATTACTTGGACTGAGTCCTGCTCCTGTACACATTCTAACAGCCATCACAGAGGTTTCCCCCAAAGTTATCCCGAACCAGCTTCACCCCCCAGCACATAGTGTACCTGTTGAGGGCTCCCTGCAGTTAACTAGCTAGGGAGGGAGGCGGCAGTCTGCCCCGCCCCTGTTTGCACTCCACCAGCCACCAATAGCCGCCCTACATCAGTGCACCCAATGGTCACCATCAGATATCCCTAGTCAGTACGGGCTAGAAAAAGCAAACAGTCTCACTTCAGAGTAATTGTAGCCAACACAGGAAGTGCCAGGGACCCTACTACCCACTTGTCCAGAAGAACCCAGGAACATGACAAGAGGAAGAAGCAAAAGGCAGTCTCTGGCCTCCAACCCAAGCAGTACTGGTCCAGGAGATGTAAACACAGAAGAGATCAGGAGTCACACACCTGCAGTTTCTAAAGCAACAGCAACTGAAATAAACAACTTCAAGAGGCTATAAAAGAACTTAGAACAGAAATACTATCTCATGTAAAAGAAGAAATGAGAAAATAATAAAAGAATCGCTAAGCAACTCTAAAGAAGACACAGATGGAAGAGTAGAGGAGCATAGAAAAATGAGGGAAATCTTTAATGAAGAATATAAAAAAGATTTAGAATATATGAAACAGATTCAAAGAGATTACCAGGAAATTAAAAACTCCATTGAAAGCTGGCAAAACTGCTTGAAAGAAACTAAAGATAGACTATCAAACCTTAAAGACAGGTTTGCAGCTTGCGATTGTGAAAGGAAAGATCTCTTAAAAATAACAGGGAACCAGGGGCCTCTGTCCTGAGCTGGGAGGAGAATGAACAGCCCCAGAGCTCTGACCGTGGAGGAACTTCAGGCTCAGCACAGAAAGGCAGTTTGCCAGCCCTCCCATCAGGGATCCCTGGCCTGAACTGGGAGGAGAACCAGCAGCCCCAGAGCTCCGACCATGGAGGGACTCAAGGAGCAGCACAGAAAGGCAATTTGCCCGCCCTCTTGGTAAGCCACCCACGCCTGAGCTGGGAGGAGAACCAGCAGCTCCAGAGCTTTTACCATGAAGGGACTCAGGGTGCAGCACACAAAGGCAATCTGCCCACCCTCCTAGTAGGGGCCTCTGGCCTGAGCTGTGAGGAGAACCAGCAGCCCCAGAGCTCCGACCATGGAGGGACTCAAGGCACAGCACAGAAAGGCAATTTGCCCACCCTATCAGTAAGCACCCCTGGCATGAGGCAGGAGAAGAATCACTCAGCAGCTCCCAGGAGCCTACTGGTGAGCAGGCTAAGAATTAACCCACCACCACCACCACCCCTCGTTAGCAAGTGAGCCAGAGGTCTAGACATCTCTTGAGAAGTTGACCATATGCAATGTAGTAAATAGGGGGGATTTCCTTCTACCATCTCTTTGAAGGCAAATATTATTATCACTGTTTTGCTTTGTTCTGATTAATGATATTGCTCTATTCAATGTTCTGTTTTGATAAGTTCTAGAATGTCTTGTATTTCCTTTGATTTGGCTTTACCTTATTGAAAGAACAACTGTTGTGAAGATAATGGGATATACTGTTGTATCTATTACTGTTATGCCAGTCACCTGTTGAGGGTTTCTGTACCAATTTCACTGCACTCTCTCAGTTGGCTTTGTTCCGTCTTGTTCTGTTGTATTTTGCTAATAAATAAAAAATCTAAATAAAAAATAAAAAGTAAATAACAAAATAGATCAGTAAGGTATTGTGCAAGCTGAAACACAATATAACTAAACAGATAATGGACTTGAAAAGCAAAAGGAGGAACAGAAAGTGGTCTAAAGGATATAACTGCATGTATGTTTAAGTGTGTAGGATTGATGACCATGTTGCTGGGTTTTTGTTGGATCATTGAATGGAACTGTTCACAGCCTCACTGTTTGAATGTCCACCTCATATGCTTTAATTTTGTAACTTGAACAACTATATCTAGAAGACAATATGTAATTTATCAACTAGTGATTTCTTACTGTTTTTTTTCTTTTCCTTTGAAATTCTGTATTATTTCTTCCCTTTTTTTCTGTTTTGCTTTTTTTCTCTTTAAATAAAATTTTTTAAAAAAGTGAACCAGGAAATAACAATATAAAAGCTATAAGATAACAAGAAGTATAACTTAAGAATAAGAAATGTGAGTGAAAAAGCAAGGGTAAACACAAAGGCTAATTACAGAAATAATTAAAGAAAACGTCCCAAGTTTTCTTTTTCCAAGTGAGGCCTACAGAACTCCAGCCAGCTATAACAAAAATAAATCTATACCCAGACATATAATAATCAAGATCTAAGAAATTCAACACAAGAACAGAATATTAAAAGCTGTCAGAGAAAAGAAACAGATCACCTATAAAGGAAAACCCATCAGAATCAAGACAGATTTCTCGACACAAACCATCAAATCAAGAAGAGCTTGGCATAAAGTATTCCAAGTCCTGAAAGAAAATAACCTCCAACCCAGACTGATGTACCCTACAAAATATCTTTTAAAATTAATGGAGAAACAAGATACTTCCATGACAAAGAGGAACTGGGGGAATTCATGACCACCAGACCAGCCCTACAAAAAATACTGAAGGACATTTGAAAGAGAGAGAGAAAAGACCATGGTTTCAGAAATGGTGGCAGAGGGGGCTCACTGAATGGGGCAGACAGTAGAATGAAGAGAAAAGTAGACAACCAATGGCAGAAAAATAGCTGGCAGAGGTGAAGCAGAGAAGGTTAATTATAATCACTAATATAGATGACCTCAATTCACCAATAAAAAGAAACACAGACAGAGTGGATCAGGAGATAAGGTCCATCAATATGCTTTATACAAGAAACACATTTAACCCAAAAGGGAGTTTATAAACTGAAAGTCAAACACGAGAATGCTCTATGTGACAGGGAACCAGAAAAAAATGGGGGTAGCTTGCCCATCAGTTGCAGATTGGTTAGAAAGCCATGACACTTTTATAAAATGGAAAACTACTCAGCTATAAAGAAAGAAAACCTTGAGGCTTTTGTAGGTAAATGGATACAACTTGAGATCATGTTCAGGGGTAAAAAGGTTCAGAGTACTTAGGTGAACCAAAATGTACAATACATCCTGTGAAAGTGAAAGGGGAGGAATTGTCTAATAAGGGAAGGCAGTGGCCATTGTTAATTTATTATAATTTGAAACCCATATTGTTTTCATTGTTCTGTTTGGTTTTATTCTGTTTCATTTTGTCTACTTGTATTAGATTTGATGGCATGGACAGCTGTTCCAAAGATAGCAGGATATATTATGGTAAACATTTTTGATTTCCTATTAGCTTGATTTGAAGCCCTGTATTACTTTTGTTGTTTTATTTTGACTGATTTTATTCTGTTTTGTTTATTGGTGAGGCTTGGATTTGTAAAATTCCTGCTTCAGGATTGCAGAGTATTAAGATTTCAGGCATGCTCCACCATACCCAGTTTGGAGTTATCTGTCCTGTCTGTTAAACTGTAAACAGCTTGAGGCTAGGGTCTTACCCGTGGTGTAGCACAGTGCTTGCTCTAAGTAATGCTTCCTGAATGACTTGGAAGGCACAGTCAGCAGGAAGAAGAAGAAAGAACCAAGGACTGCAGGTTCTCATTTGACCGAAGAATGGTGAAAGACACAGATGACTGCTGAGCAGCAGATTGAGTTGGATGGAGCTAGTAGACTGCAAATCATTGCAGTGATGGCAGGACCATGGACTTCCTGAAGTCTTTAAGCAAATAGCAAGCTTAACAGCATCACATCACTGAGGATGATGTGATGTTCTGTGATGGAACTGAAGTAGCAAGGCTTCTTCAGCAAGTGGTTTCCTGGAGCCAGCTCAAGGTCAGAATTAGGAAAGCCCACATATAACTCTTAGTGCCCCTAGGTGTAATCAAGAGCCCTGGCAGACAAGGAGAGGACAATCCATGCAGAAGCACCCTTAAGCAGACCAAAGTCAAGCTATGATAGCGGAAGCAAGATGTAATAAGAATTTAGCAGTCCCTTTGAAACTAACTTTGAGATTACAGGAATGTTCCGGGTAAGTTTTGTCAAAAGTGCCTTTCAAACCACTTTTTCCTCCTATGCTACATTATTTCTTTAGATGAGTCTATGAGACGATAAGTTGCTATTTACTGAGCGCTTACCAGGAATCAGACAGCTAAGAGCATTATCTCATTTCATTCTGTCAAATGAGGTAACTTATGAGGTAATTGTGTACATCACAGAGGAGGACACCGAAACACAAAGTTAAGTCACTGGTCTAAGATCTCTTAGCTGTCTATGACAGAGCCAGGATCCCCATGCAGAGATGCACCATGCTGTGCACTCATAGTGAAAGTAAGCCCTTCTAGCAAATGTGTCAGCTAGTGCAAAATCAGCCTAAGTAAGGTGACATAAAGTGGAAGGACAGTATGTCAGCATGTGCCCAAGACTGCTAGCTCCACGTGAGTGTTCACGTGTCCTCGCTTCTAGTCACTCCGGGCATTCACGCCATTGTAGTGTAGACATCAGTCTTCATTGTCTCTTGTTCTGTTGGACACTGTGACTTTCTTTGGGAAGAGAATGTGTTGAGGGATTCCAGTCTCCTTCATAACTTTATCCCTGAAAACTAAGGAACTGTCCTTCTTGTGTATATGTTCCTTTCTTTTTCATATTATGCCCAAAGCATACAGCTTAATATAGTAAAAACAAATTTAAAACAAGTTACTGCTATTTAAGATGGGCATTTGGAGTGTGTTGGTGAAAACTTGAAGAGTTTTATCTTTTAAATTCTGTAAATTCTTAGGAATTAGTAGAACTATGGCCTTCCAAGTAAGATTTTTTTTTTTTTTTTTTGAGCTATGGCCTTGGGGTCAGGAATGTAGTTCAGTGGCGCAGCTCCTGCCTGGCAAGTGCAAGGCCCTTAGTTCAATTCCCAGTTTAAAAACAAACAAACAAAAACCCCACAAAATATGCACTTCTTAAAAAGAAGCTTTGGTTCTGTGTTCCTTCCTCTCTGTGTCTTTTTCACTAGGGCTGTTCACTAGGTTAAAACAATCAGTCTCTGTCCAAAATTAAACATATTTAACTTTTTCCCTCTATGGTAACTTTAGAAAAAACAGGGTGGGGGGAATCCTGACTAAACTAAATTTCCTTAGTCTGGCATATAATTTCTATTATATTTCAGAATTATGAACATGTACTAATTTAGGAAACTGCATTACTATTCCCTAATGACATTTTGAAATAGCTAGAACAGTCTTCAAATCTGTTCTTATTTTCCTCAGTCATTAAAATGCAGATTTATTTCATAAGGCCCACCAAAGACCATTTTTAACAAATCTTCAAGTTCATTTTCCACTTGAAGTCAAGATGTATCATTCTTTTTCATAAAAAATATTTTATTATGATAAAAGCAAATCATTTTCATTATAAATAGTACAGATTTTTGGTATCAGGGATCAAACTCACAACCACGCACTTGCAAGGTAGGTGCTTACACTGCTGAACTAAATCCCCGGCCCCAGATATTTTTAAAAAGAAGCAAATTTAAGCTAGTAATGTTGGTACATGCCTACAATCCTAGCACTTGGTAAACTGAGTCAGGAGGATCACAAGTTCAAGACCTGCTTGGACTACATTAGAGAGACCCTGCCTCACAAAAATAAAAACAAAGAAGAAAAACATTTAAATCATCCCTAATTCCAGTTAACAGTTCTATTTATTTTATTTTATTTTATTTATTTATTTATATTATTTGGTACTAGGGATCAAACTCACAAACTTGTGCTTACCAGACAAGCGGATGAGGCACTGAGTTAAACCTCTGGCCCTTTTGAGCTAAATCCCCAGCCCGAGTTTGTACTTTATACATTATTTTATATCATGGTTTTCTTCTTCAGTGAGTTTTAATAGTTTTCCATATCATTTGCAGCTTTGTTTTTAGTAGTTGCATAATAGGCCATAATGAAAATGTTGAATGTTAAAATCATAAAAATAGCTAACATTTACCATACAATTAATTATCACGGTATTAAGCTAACATTACTCCTGGAATTAGTGTGTATGAGGCACTATGAGAGCATTCCATAGGTTATCTTTCAATAATAGATTATAAATATTTGCATCATCCCAGTTTTATAGATAAATGAGGTTCAGAAGGTTAGATAACCTTTTCAAGTTCACACATTGCATAGACAATGTTAGAACTCAGACCAGCTGATTCTGGAATTCATCATCTTAAGTACTATAATCTGCTGCTTTCCCTGAAATGTATTTAATCTATTTGTTTTTCATGGATATTTAGGTGTTTTTCACATTTATGAGCAGCTTTGTGTGTATATGTATTTTGTTTTCTGAATATTCATAACTACTAACTTCAGATTAATTGCCTTAAAAAAGGAATTACAATGATCAAAAAGTATGTAAATGTCAAAGTTTTAACACAGAATGGTGAGATTTATTTTGGTGAATTATATACATTTAACGTATTTTGATCATTTTCTGTCCCATGACTTCTTTCTCTTTTATCCATCTCTATAAGTCTGCCTTCTAGTTTTTTGCCATCTCGCCTTTATTTATCTGTGAATGTTAAGATTTTGTATAGGTGTTTTCAATTTGTGAAAAAGGTTTGTACTGTATAAAATCCCCTTCCCATTGGCCAGCAATGAATACAGGTAATACACTCCTTAAACCCTTTGTTACTTTGCTGTCTGTTCTGAAGCATCTTGATTTTTTCCCCACTTAAGGTTAAGGGAACATGTGTCCCCAAACAAAGGTATGTAATGTAACCCTCCTTTCCTCTGCACCACCATCACCAAGACCACGTCATCCACATATCTATTCCCTCATTCTAGACAGATTTTGCCAGCTAGTTTCCCAGTTCTCCCAGCTTGTTTCAGGTAAATTTAGGGTAATAACTATTGTTTTGGGAAGTAGTATGGTGAAGTGGGAAGAACGTAGACTTTGAGTTTAGACCACTGTCTAGATCTCAGTCCTGTTAAATGACTAGTTATGTGTTATTAGGTAGGTCACCCTTGTTCTTTCTTGTCATCCATAGAATGGGAATAATACTTCCTTCATCATACTGCATCGCTGTAAACAATAAGCTCATGTGAAAATATCACACACAGGGCCTAGTACATAGTAAGTTCTCATAAATATTCACTCCCACACAATGTTTGGTCTGTGTCTGCATAAAATGCCTATAAATATAGCAGATGCTTATTATAGGAGAAAGTAGCCCAGACAAGCATGAAAAAATAAGAGTGAATGTGTGCCTGAGAAAAGGTTTGGAGCCCAGAGCTCAGCAGCCTAAACCTCAACTTTAGACCCTCAGTTGCCTGAAATGTTTCCAGAGTGCAAACACCTGAGATTATGCTCTGAATCTAGTTTAGTGATCAAAATTAATAGGTGAGAATTTAAATTTTCAGATGAGGAAAATTAGTTTCTCAGGAGACATGTTTCTAAGCTTTGGAAATAGAAAAAAAAAAAAGTTGTATAGTAAGCTATTTGTGGCGCTGTGTTGTCAGAGATCATTGGATTGATCAGAATTCCCTACTACGTTGGGTTTTCCCTGGGAATCATAGTGATCTCTCAGCCTTCTCTGGGAAGTGTCAGATGGACCACACATTGCAGGCTTTAGAAGCAGAACCCTGGGGATGTTCTGGGGCCTCACTGGTTGAAGTGTTTGTCTGGGTAAGCACGAGGTTGTGAGTTCAGTCCCCAGTACAAAAAAAAAGTGGAGTCATGGAGGCTTTGATCATTACTAACTTATTCCTAACTTTATTTTCTTGCTTGCTGCTTCTGTCAGCCCTGCATCTTTGTACTACTCTTTTGCAGACTCTATCTTGTTGTTTATAATAATACTAGTTAACACCATCTGGTATTCAACCCCATCCCACTCTACTCAACAAAAGCAAAAAAGGAAAAGTTTTAAATTATAGAGGAGTGACTTTTAAATGTCAGATGCAGAGTTTACCTGGAAACATTGAAGTCTTATTTCTACTGATGGTTTTTCATGATATTTTTTCTTCCAGTGAAAACTATTTCCTTAAAATATATATATATGTGTGTGTGTATGTGTATATATATATATATATATATATATATATATATATATATATCTACCTACCTACCTACCTACCTACCTACCTACCTACCTACCTACCTGTACAGGGTAGGTCATAACATAGATTTCTTAGGCAGGTTACAGCCCAAATCTTTTTTTTTTTTTTTTGGTACCAGGGATCGAACTCACAACTTTGTGTTTGCCAAGCAGGAACTTATGCCGCTGAGCTAAACTTACAGCCCAAATCTTAAGTTATTTGGATGGCAGAGAGCAAGAATCAACCATTTGAAACAATATTAGACAGAATCACTGCTATTTTGCACATTTAAAAAAATAGTAAAGACAAGTCAATTTTCATTACTTTCCAGTACTTTAAATCATTTTTATGTGATTAAGCTGATTAAACTTTTAAATAATGAGTCTACTTGACTTTTGCTAATATTTTTTTACCTTGACTAATGGCTAAAATATTGAAGTAGATATGACCTTTGCACATATACCCCAACTATGAACATGTGCCATCTTGACCAGCAGTTATTAAGAGAAGTTAGATGACGTACATATAAACTAATGAGTGAGAACTTGCAGAAATCCCACATCCCATGGTCTGTGTTGCTTCACAGTTGCTTTGTAACCAATGACAGAGCACATCACCACATTCATTTATGTCATCTGTGAGTGGAGAATTGTTCAGATAGTTATTTATAAACTCTTTTGGGATTTTTGAAGTATACAATGCTGCCAGCTTGGAAAGCAACAGTCTTTTCAGTGGAGAGCTTCATGTTGACTGGAGATGGGGGCACTGGGCCTGCCCAGCTTGCATGTTTACCCAGAGCCTTCTGCTCCATGCCTTCCTGCAAAGCTGGGGGCAAGAAGGTAAAGTATAGACTTAACAGCTCCTGTCAGGTTTGGCCTCACCCTGTGAGCTCACTGAAAATCACCTAGCATGTTTATTTTGTGTTGGAAGGGTCAGATCTTTAAAATCAAATGGAAAAAAAACCTTTCTAACAAGGTAAAAAGGTAATGAGGAAAACATTACACATAACCAAAATCTTTGAATATAAAAACAATTTGCTTTCTACTATTTCTCCATTGTTTCTTTTTTTCCTCCAGTAAATTTCCCTTTCTTGCTGGGTATAATGCCATACCCAGCAAGAAAGCTACCTGGGAGGCTGAGGTGGGAGGATTGCTCAAGCCCAGGATTTGGAGAACAGCCTAAACAGCAAACAAAACAAGACTTCTTTTCTTTTCTTTTCTTTTTTTTGGTGTGTGTGTGTGAGAGACCCCATTTAACAAAGTTTTTCCTGGAGCTTAGTTATAAAGCCTTGTATCAGCTTTTTCATATCCTGGGTCTTGTTTTCTTTTTCTTCTGTCTGTTCTGTACTTTTCTTTTCTTTCTTTCTGGTACTGAGGATTGAACCCAGGACCTTGCATGTTAGGCAAGCACTCTACCACTAAAATATATTCCCCACCCTTTTTATGTACTTTTAAAATTTTGACACAGGCCCTTGCTGATTTGCCCAGGCTGGCTTCAAATTGGTAGTCCTTCTGCCTCAGTCTTGTGAGTAGCTGATGTTACTCATACATGTTAATGTACTTGACTGGGCCTTGTTTTCTTATAAGGTGAAAATGAAAGTACCTTCCCACTTTTCTAAGGTTTTGTGCTCACACATACCTAAAGGTTTTAGATACAAACATCTCTGATTTGAAGAAACATTAGGACATAACAGTCCTTTCAGTTTCCCAGGGCTGGGGAATCATCCACATACAATAGGATTCTTATAAACAAGTTCTGTCAGTATTAAATTTTTCCTTTGCCCAAGAGCTCTATAAAAATAATGTTTTCTTGCCAGACACATCAAGGCCCAAGAACCACTGACTCCCCTCTATGAGCAGAGTCTATGGTTTGTGTTTGGCCTGGAGATCTGTTTAGCAGATAGTCCAGTCAGCTCTGAGAGGCTGACTCAGCAGCTCAACACAGCCCCATCTTGTCAGGATTTGATGCCCATCCCTGCCAGCAGGGCAGCCTAAGAACCCATGCTGCCCCTGTCCCCCTCATAGTGCAAGGGGCTTCCTGCTATTTTCCAGAGTATGTCCTCTAACTCTCCTCAGGCTGTCAGAGTGTGCACTTGTTTTGTTAGTGGCCAGAGATTTATTAGCCCTCTTATGGCACAGTTCCCATGAGTGTCTCACACACAGTCTCTGTGCCTCTTCCTGCCCTGTTCTCCTTGCTATTGTCCTACCCTCTGATCTGCTCCTAGTGTTTGCCAGAGATCTCTGGGTTTTTTGGTGTTTTGTTTTGTTTTGAGACAGGGTCTCACTATGCAGTTCAGGCTGGCCTTGAGCTCACTTTGTAGCCCAGGCTGGTCTCGAACTCGCAACAAAACTCCTGCCTCTGCCTCTCGAGTGCTGGGATTACAGGCATGAGCCACAACACCTGGCTTCAGAGATCCTCTTTCCTTTCCCTTTATTAAAATTCCATCAAATCCTCAAGATGTTAGACGTATGAGGTTCTTTTCTATACTCACACTTTTTGTTGTTGTTTTTATTGTACTGAGTGTCAGACTCAGAACCGTCATTGTGAGCTACATCCCAATCCTTTTTTTTTATTTATCTTTTTAACTGTTTGAAACAAGGTCTTACTGAATTGCCCATGCTGGTCTTGAACTTGGAATCTTCTTGCCTCTGTGATGGGATTATAGGCAATGTACAGTAGTACCTCACTCTGTATATCTTTTAAAAATGTCACCAGGCATGGTGGTGCATGCCTATAATCCCAGCATTCAGGAGGCTGAGGCAAGAGGATTGCCATGAGTTTGAGGCCAGCCTAGGCTGCATAGTGAGTTCAGGGCCAGTCTGGAACTACATAGAAAGACCCTGTCTCAAAAAATAAAAAATAAATGTTTTTATTGGAGAAAAATTTGAGTATATTCAAAAGCAGAAAAAGCAGCATAGTGAACTCCATGTACCCATCATCTAGCTTTACTAATCATGTTTCATCTGCATCTATTCCCCCAGCCCTAAGGTATTTGAAGCAAATCTCATGTGTCATATAATTTCTTCCTCCCTCCCTCCCTCCCTCCCTTCCTCCCTCCTTCCCTCCCTCCCTCCCTCCTTCCCTCCCTCCCTTCCGTGTGTATGTGTGTGTATGTGTTTGCATATGTTTTGAGAGAGGGTCTCACTATATAGTTCATGCTGACCTTGAACTCACTATGTAGCCCAGGCTGGCCTTAAACTCGTTGGCAGTCCTCCTGCCTGAGCCTCCCAAATGCTGGGATTGCAGGCATGCACCACCAGTTTGGCTTTTCCTTTCTTAAGGAGTTCCAAATCTGCTTGAGAGGAGGCACAAATTAATCCTCTTCCAGGCCTCACTGCATTTAGCCCAGCCACCTGTCTAGCCTCACAGGCTATCACTCCCGTGTCGTCCCACAGTCCCACTGGTAGAACAGTTAACAAAATAAAATCCTCATCGTCTACCTAGTGAGCATCCTGTTACATGACAGCAACTTAGATGGGAGAGGAAGGCTCTGGAAAGGATGCTGGCGTCCCGTAGGAAAAGGAGAGGTGCCTGAGTTCTATTTCTCTGTCAAGGCGAAGGTGGGACTGCTTGTTTTCATTCTTGATGAGCCACTATTACAGAATAGGCAGGAGAAATTCCTCAAAGCAAATGGGGCCAAATCTTGTGACACACTGATGAGTGGCCTATTTTCCACCTCAGTAACAGGTGATGGGTTCCCCTGGGAAGGGTCTAAAGCCTGTTCCTGTCCTGTCTCTGTTTCAGATGCAGTGGCAAAATGTGGAGCATGTTGGTGACCAGAGCCCCTATGTCACCTCTGTCATTCTTCACATTAAGCAGAATGTCCCCATCATCCGCGACAACCTGGCTTCCACACGGAAATACTTTACTCAGTTCTGCATTAAATTTGCAAAGTAAGTTCTTGGAGCACTCTCATCACTGAGATTTATTCTTTAAATAGATTTTGCGTTTTAGAGCAGTTTTAGTTTCACAGCATAACTGAGCAGAAGGCACAGATTTCCCACATACTTCTTGCTCTCATTTGCACAAACCCCCCCAGTTTCCCACCCCCCCAGTTTTAACACCCCCAGAAGTATGCGTTCGTTGCAGTTGATGAACCCGGAAGCCTGCGGTATTATATTGTCACCCGAAGCCTGCAGTTCACTGTTGATGTTTTACATTCCGTGGGTCTGGACACGTCTGTAATGACATGTATTTTTGGTATCATGCTCAATGGTGATCTTGTTTGTTTTGTTTTGTTTTGTTTTTACAAAATATTAGGTCTCAATGTGGTATTTCAGACATGCATTAACATTTTTGTCATATCCATCCCATTACCTGATTTTCTTTTCTTTTTTTGGTGGTGGTGGGGTTCTAGGAGTCAAACTCAGGACTTTGTGCTTGCCAGGCAGGCGCATATGCCACTGAGCTATATCCCTGGCCCTTATCCCCCGCCCATCCTTTCCCACATTCCCTTTTTTCGTTCTCCTTACTCCCTTTTTCTTATCTAATAATAGTCTTCCTTTTACTTTTGTGTCTTTTTTCTTTCTTAAAAATCCCACATATTAGGAAAGAAGTATGATACTTGTCTGTCTGTCTTTCTGTCTGTCTGTCTTTCTGTTAATTGATATTTGTCCTTGTGAGGCTAGAATATTTTGCTTACCATGATTTCTAGTTTTATTCATTTTTCTGCAAATAACAATTTTTATTTTTGTGGCTAAATAATATTCTATTGTGTATATAGACCATGTTTTATCCTTTCGTCTGTTGATGGTCATCTCTGTTGGTTTCATAATTTGATTATTGTGAATTGTGCCCACAATAAACATGGGTGTAGAGATACCCTATAGTATGCTGACTTTAATTCCTTGGGATATATATACCAAGGAATGCTATAGCAGAATCATGTGGTAACTCTAGTTTTTTGAGGTACTTCCACACTGATTTCCATAGTGGCTGTACTCATTTATATTCCCATTAGCAGTGGAGAAACCCTCCTCCTCCTTACCAGCATTTATTTTGCTTTTCTTTTTTTTTTTTTTTTTTATTCTTGATGATAGCCATTCTGACTGGGGTGATATAGAAACTTAGTGTAGCTTTGATTTATATTTCCCTAATGGCTAAAGATTCAACAGGGTTATTTTATTTTGTTTTTCAATAGTTATTTTAATGCCATCTTCACCATCCTCCATGCTCACAACTCAGGGGTTACTACTGTCCAGCTGGGGTTCATTCTGGTGCCTGTGGGTAAACTAATATTAACCAGACCCCAAAAGTGATATAGGGGAAAGAAACTCCCAACATACTAGATGTCCAGTATGACTTTAAAATGGAAGAATGAATTTTAGGAACAACAGAGGTTAAGAGCAAAATATATTTATTGAGAGAAAGCTTCTGTCCGAGAGAGAGACAGGATCCCACATAGGTTGCCAAAGACACTATCTTTTCTAGGGGTTTTTGTAGAGTAAAACCATGAGGCGGGGAGAAATGGGAACTCGCAAGACGAGCATGAAGTGGAAAAGAACTATGGTCAACCAATAAGCTTATGAGTGTAATTGCTCAGGTAAAATTGATTAAATTGGGATCAAATGGAGAGGTGAGTCACTAAATACAGAATAAGGTCTTTGCCTGTAGGGGGTTGGGTTAGTGGTTCCTTTTGGCTTCCTTCAGGTGATGGATGCCTAGTTAGAATACCAATCCTGGATGTTTATCCCTAGCATGTGGCTGTATATGTTCTGTCTTTTGTCTTGAGATCTGGCCCACAGCCGAGGTGTCTATAGTTACAAGGTATCTGGTCTTCTGCACTGGCTCCTTGGAGGGCTCAGCCCTGACTGCTTATAATATATGTAACTCAGCTACCTATAACAATAAGACCATAATAATAAAACAAAATCTGCTACTTAAGGTCATATGTGCAGTAATGGCAGTGTAATCAGAAGCCACATCAAGGCTAACAAATGAGTCAGGGTATCCTGTTATTTGGAAGTACATGGATATAACAAACCCTTGCCTGGTCTGAATAATTAAAATTATTTTTCAGGGAATATATGTGTGTATTTTGTCTCTCTGTATGAACTTTTTAAGGATAGGCGTCATCAACTTATGGCTCTTTTCTTTTAAGACTTCTCTTTCTTCTTCCCACAATATTTATTAATATAGCTCCTAGAGTTTATCCACTTGTAGGTATCCCTGAGTTCCGGAAAGGTACCAGGAATCGGAAAGAGCCTGTCAGAGAGCATCATTGCCAAGACAGATGGAACAACTGAACTACATGTCTTCTGTCACATCCTCGTGTGTGGCCATTTCTGGCTTGAGTTTTGAAACGAGGAAATAGTTTGGTCCTTTGCCAATCAGCATCTGGTGATAGCACTGTTTCCCATGAGACCAGGCAATGTAGAGGGCCAGTGCTTCTCCTGACCAATTATCAAACAAGTATTTTGGCAGACTTCTCAGGGAAAGGCTTCGGGAAAGTCAACTGTGTCCAGGCTACTGTATTTGGGTTATTCTCATGCAGGTCCCAAAGAGTGATTCAAGACTCCAAGTTTCTGTCTTCTCCAAATCTCTCCAGTTTGTATTCAATTAGGACTTTCTCTCTCTGACACAAATAAATCCCTAAGGAGCAACCATAACAGACTGGCTTGTAGAGTTAGCTTTAGTTTGTACCTTGTCAAGAAAGCATAGAGTGGACTCTCCAGGGAGGCATTAATGATTGCAATATGGCAGATGGACCAGGAGTTGACATTCCCTTCACTCTCTGAGTGCTCATTAATGTGCATTAAAAGCAATCCTGATAAATCACACTGTGACACTTACCATAACTGCTGGTAGAAATGTCTCTGTAAAAATTTACTAAGACTAAAAATCTCCATTGTGTTTACCCAGAGGTCTGATTGAGCTCATTTTAGAGTAAGTAAGGAGACCACTGCTTAGCTTGTCTGAGAATCAGCCTCACATTCTCTCACTGCCCTCAGAGCCTTTAATTTTAATTTTATTTCTAAGTTCATATTAAATGAACTGGGAATAGGATGCCCACTCACACATCTGGAAAAGTTCAATCTGTGGTCTAGAAAGTATTTCTGTTTTAGTCTTTGGTACCCTCTCTTTCTTGTAAAATTTCAACCTCACTCCAGTAACTTGAGAGGTGGGGATTGTGAGGAGACCCTTCCCCAACCAATGGCAACAGCCACTACCATTCTGATGGCCCTGAGAAGCCTGTGGCATTTACCCACCACATTGCTGGAACTTGTTCCCCAAAGACATGACTCTGGACCCTGTGGTTCCCTGACCTATCCTATATAGACTAGTGCACAGATCCAGTTCCAGAGCGTAACCACAGCTTGCTGTGTGAAGTACCTTAGACTACAAATTGTGTGTGTAGTTGCAACTAGTTTTTAATTCAATCTCATGTTACTTGATTGATTCTGGCCTACAGATCTGAGGATTCTCTTTCAAATGGTCCCTTGTTTACCTTGCCTAGATCTGATCTCTGGACTTCAAATTGAATTCCTCTAACCTCTCCTACCCCACCCAGGCAAATCCACCCTTGGCTGCCTTGCCTCCATTTGAGGTCTGCAGGACAGTAGTCTTTCCTGGTTAGACATCGAGGTCACAGCCTGGCTGGAATTCCAGTTTGAACTACAAGCCACTTCCCTCTCCCACTAAGCTGACTCCCCTCTATTTGGTGATGGAAATGGGCAAACCTTTTACTAGTGACCAAGAGGGTAAAATAGGAAGTCACAGGTAAATTTCCTAGGAAAGTACCCATGCCAACCTAATAGTCAAAAGGTGGTAGTTGCTACTGTCATTAAAATATTAACTACTTATTGAACATGCATTCATTTCAGCACCTCCTACATCCCAGACCCAGGGTTAAATGATTTGCTTAACCAATCCAGACCCTAATTTAAAAGTGAAGGAATAAAGATATAAGCAAATAAGTATAATAAAGTAGGTTAGGAGGACTCCATGAGAGTATGGTGAAAGTGACTGAAGAAAACCTCTATAGAAGAGGTGTCTAGCCTGGTGTGGTGGCTCACGCCTGTAGTCCCAGCACTCGGGAGGCTGAGGCAGGAGGATCTTTGCGAGTTCAAGACCAACCTGGGCTACAAAGTGAGCTTAAGGCCAGCCTGAACTGTATAGCAAGACCCTGTCTCAAAAAGATAAAAACAAAAAAGAAGAGGTGTCTGAGCAGAGTCAGAGAGATGTGTGAGTACTAACTCCCAAGCCCTAGGAAAGGGTCATCCAGGCAGCAGAATATTAGAACAGTAGAAGCCTAAAAAAACTCTTGGTTTGGTTTGGTTCATTTTCTTAAGATGGGAGTCTCATCTTGCCCAGCCTGTTCTCAAACTGCTGCTTCAGCCTCCCAAGTAGCTGGGACTATTAGACATATGCCACCATGCCCAGCTCCAAAATTACAGCACCTTCGAATACAGCATGAAATCTGAAAGCAGCTCAACAAGGTTGACACATCGGGTGTCAGGGTTTGTCATTGCTAAGTCTGAAGACAGAGAATCCAAAACGAAGGCAGTGATCAGGTGTGGGGCCTCTAGTCCCAGCTATTAAGGAGGCTGGGGCAGGAGAATCATGTGAGCCTAGGAGTTTAAGTCTAACCTAGGCAACATAATAAGACCTATCTTGGGGAAATGAAAGAGAATTCAAGGAAGGTTTTTGAAGCAAGTAGTCAGAAAGATTAACGTTAGGATTTTCTGGAACAATAGAGAATCAAAAGGAAAGAAAAAGTGGCCTTGATTGAGGACGTGGAGAGGAGTGTACCACTCATGGGGTTGGGCTTTTTTTTTTTGCCGGATATAGGTGGGGTGGAGGTTATTGATCTCTGATCAGAAGCAATACTTGGGGTTGGCATTGATGATGGAACTGACTAAAATTTTCTTCATGCTTGGGAAAGGAAAGCGGAAGTTGTAATCAGGGTTGAAGGGGAAGGAGGAGGAAGTGGTTATTAAGGTAAGTGTTTTTGCTTTGGCCTTCTGCCATGTTAGACCACTGCAGTAATGTCCAGCACTTCATACTAAGGCAGAAACCTTTCATTCCTGTCTTTCTGTTATTAAGAGAGGGTAACAAGTCTGACGAATTCCTGCTGGACAGGGGTGTCATGTTGGGGGTTAGGAGGGTGGACAGGTTGACAATTGATGCCCATGTAGAAGCTGGTACCAGGTGTTTCAGCCAGGACAAGGAGTTCATCATTGGTGAATACTTACATCCTAGATTGGATAAATAAAAAGGCAAGGTGCTATGAGGAGGCTGGTCACTATCATAATTAAAAGACCCAAGAGAGGTAGAGGGAAAAGTACCCATGATCTGAATGTGTTGTTCCACCAGGACCATGGTGAGGAAAAATATTTATAGCTTAACTGACAAATTGGCAAATTACTCCATTTTGGTTAGGTTTCCCCTTATCCCAGCTTTGGGCATAAGGTCTAAGGTGACATAGGGAATCTGAAAAATGAGAATGGAGTTGGGAGGAGTAAAGTTACAGGAGGCAATTATTCCCCGTCTGAAATGGTAAAAGTGTAGGTAGGACTTGTCCTTGGTCCAGGGGTTGAGCCGGAGAGAATGGGAAGCATGAGGAATGTAAGGCCTGTCAATTATGTTTGGAAAATTATAGACTCGGGAGGGGGAGGGCTGTGACTGTGTTACTGTAACAGACCAGCGCCCAGACCCAGAGGAGGCTCATGTTTAACTAACAGAGTTTAAGAGATCAGGAACCAGATAGAATAACGAAGCATGAATTACTCTGAAAGTTGTGGCTGTGGGCTGTTGGTGAGGTGGAGACAAGTGGGAGATGGGAGATGTGATGATCACTTAGGATGTTTAGAGTCAAGAGAGTTAGAGTTAGGAGGGCTCCGCTTAGCCTGAGTGATGTGGAACCAGGGTGGCAGTCCAGCGACCTTACCACCGTTGGAGTTGTGAGGAAGACCAAGAGGAGGACCGTTCCACTTTGGTGTTGTAGTCTTGTGGACTTAGAAGATTTAAGATAAATGAGGTCTCCTGAAGAAATGGGAGGATCTGATTTGGTCCCGTCAGAGGATTGGGGAAGACAGAGATTGGCATGTCATAACAAGTGTAGGAGGAAGGAGGGGGTTGGGATGTAGTTAGCAAGAAGAGGGAGACTTTAGGAGGTAGGAAGATTGTGCAGTAGGAATGGTTGGCATCAGTTTAAAAGGGTTTAAAAGGTAGCCTGGGGAAGTGCTCTGAGCTTGGCTAAGGCTAAGGGAATAAGTTGAGGCCAAGGTTGGTATAGTTTTAAAATGAGTTTTGTGAGGTGTGTTTGGAGGATAAGAGCTGTGGGGAGGGAGAAGGTAAAGGAGAAGTTAAGCTTTTGGGGAAGATCTCCACCTAAAAGGGGTGTGGGACATGTTATCAGAAAACTATGGGTGAAGAAGAGAGCTGGGAACCTGCATGGAATGGGCCCTGTTTGAAGAGGCTGTGTAGGTTGGCCATCAACACCCACTACAGAGACTGAGGACTTAATACAGTGGCCTGAAAACTCAGGAAGAATTATATATGTGGCCCACATATTTACAAGTACAGAGAATGTCTTACCTAAGATCTCTAGTGAGACTTGGGGCTCCAAGAAGCATACCTTAATGAGGGCTGTGGACCCCAAGCCTCATCAATCTTCTTTAGCAGCAAGTCTAAGTAGATCAGCCAGCAATGAATCTGGTGGTGACAAGATCTTCTATGAGGGCAAGGAATTGAAGGATGGCTTATCTACTCTCTGGCAGCTAGGACAGTCACGCTTCCAGTGGCCCTTGAGATAGCAGAGGGGCAGGGCCACGGAGGAAGTCATGGATTGGGGCACTCTCTTGCCATGTGTCTTTTTTTGTTGCACTTGAAGCATGATCCAGGATGGGCTTGGGCAGCTTCACCTTGTTTTGGTTGACCTGTCTTAGGAGCCCCAAGTGCCACTGCTAAAAGACCAGATTGATATTTAGCAAGTTTTTTTTGGTGTGTGCCACTTTTTCTCCTTTTGAATTTTATCTCTGTTGTTGAAAACTCGAAAAGCCATGTTAAGGTTTTCCTGTGGGGTTTAGCCTTGTGTAGTTTTGCATGAATGTTAGGGGTAGACTGAAAAATAAAAGAAGAGTTAATAAGAATATTTTACACAGAAAATTGCCTAATATTATTGCATGACAATCATGATGACATTTTGTAACATACTTGAATTTGCAATTTTGACATAAGAAGCTTTTCTTTAAATTGTTCTTTAATAGGAAGTCATTGAAGAAATTTGTGACATTGTTTGGACTGTTTAATGTTTAAGCATCTCTAAGTATAGTGGCACATATATAACATATACATTATATAAATTTTTGTTTGAAAAACTATCATTTGACTGCTGACCTCATGTTTGACTTGAATCTCCTGGTTAGAACACAAGAAAAAGGCAGATGTCTGGATCTGAATAAAGATGTTTATCATCATAAAGAATGTTTGTATACTTGAAAGCATGAATATATTTAATATACCATAAGATCGGCAATATTGAATTGTCTTAGCCATATGAAACTTTTGTATTAGCATCTTTAAATCAAAAGCCTTAATATATTTTTAGTTGGAGTATCTCCCATAAGGCTACACAAACTGACTTAAATGACAGATGATTTTTTTTAATTCCATATAACTGCAAGTCCAGAGGTAGGACAGGTCTGAGAGTGGTTGATTCAGTTCAGCAATATCATTAAGACCTAAGTTGTTAATTCTGCTGCCTTTGGAGAACCCTTAAACTTGTGGTAGAATGGCAGCTAGAGAGGTTATAGCAACATGCAACAATGTCCTAAGGAAAAAGAGGGGCTCTCAGCTACCCTTGCAGTGAAGCTCTTCCCTCTAGCCCATTGGGCCAGCTTAGATCGTGTTTCCAACCCACGACCAGTAACAGTGACCTAGGTAATGCGGTCCTCAGACTGAGTGAGGCTGGTTAAAATTCACTGGTGTAGTTTAGGGTGGGATCAACTTTGCCATTATATCCTAAGGCCATGTACAGTATATCTACACAAAACCAAGGCTTAATTTGATTCCCCATACCAAAAAAGCTAAAAAACAAAAACAACAAAAAACAAGGCTTTGACTGGAAAGAAAAAGGACAAGATACATGCTGTTAGGTGGCAGTGGCATCTACCTCAACTCGATTTCCTTAGGGAAGGGAATGGCACCTTATTTTAAAATTAATTTTATTAGGACATTTTAGGTACACATAATAACATTCATCATAGGGAATTTGTACCTGCCTGTGATATCTCTTGATTCCTCTTTTTTCCCCAGTCACCTCCCATCCCTTCAGCCTCTCTTCTCCACCTTATTTACAAAAGCTTTAACTGAAGAAAAAAGAAAAAAAAAAAGCTTTAACTGGACACAATGGTACATGTCTGTAATCCCAGCCGTCAGGAGGTGGGGGCAGGAGAATTGCTGTGAATTTGAAGCTAGCCTTGGCTACAAAGTGAGCTCAAGGCCAGCCTGAACTGTGTAGCAAGATCCTGTCTCAAAAGCTTTGTTTCCATTTTTTTCCTTCTATTGTCTTTTTTTCCCCTTTTCTGTTCCTTTCTTTCCCCCTCCCCGCTTCCTTGTTCTCTTCCTTTTTGAATATTTTCTTCCTACTTCACAATATCTGTAACATATTTTAGTCTTTATTTACCCTTTCAGTTTCTCTTACCAGAAAAATAATGTGATATTTAAACATGTATCTGATTTATTTCACTTAAAAGTACAGTCTCACAGCCAGGCATGGTGATGCATGTCTGTAGTCCCAGCACTTGGGAGTCTGAGACAGAAGGATCCATTAAGTGTGAGGCCAGCCTTGGCTATAAAGTGAGCTCAAGGCCAGCCTGAACTGCACAGTGAGACTCTGTCTTGAAAAGCCAAAAAAAGAGAGAGAGAGAGAGAGAGAGAGAGAGAGAGAGAGAGAGAGAGAGAGAGAATGGTCTGAAGGTATATCCAGTTATCTAGAGATGTCTCAAGTTTATCCTTCTTTGTGCCAGAGCAGTACTCTATTGTATAAAAAAATCTTTTTTTTTAATTTTAAAGAGAAGAAATTAGAAAAATCCATAAGCAAACAAACCAAAAATAATAACAAAAGCAAAACAACAAAAACAATAGCAATATAAATTTTCAAACCAAGATGATAGAAATTTAACAATAGTTATTATCTTCAAAATAGTTGCTCAGTTTATCAGATATAGGAATAAAACAAAACAATAAAATGGAACAAAACATTGGATTTCAAAAACTGAAGGAACCCCCCACACACAGTTGCTGTGATGCATATTGTTATTCTCCAAATAGATGCTCAGACTGCGAGCTTTAGGCCTGCAAATTCAATCAAACAATAGCAGCATTCATTAAGTTATTTTTTTTTAACTTCTATTGCTCTCATCTCAGCCTGAGTCCCTCCAAATCAGCCAATTGCTTAAGGGGTAGGAATTGCACATTGCTCTTCTTATCTCCCAGCCTGTGCACCAGCTGGTTCACAGGAAGGCATGGTTTGGCTTCTTGGTTCTCTTCCTGTTTCCCATGGCTACCATTGGTTCATGGGAAGGCAACTGCATCTTTTGTATCTATTCATTTGGGCTGTTTGCAAGAGTTAACTGTTACAAACTGTGCCACTATAAAGATGGGTGTGCATATATTGCTGTGGTACAATGTTTTTAATTCTTTTGGGAAGATACCAAGAACGGTATAGGTGTATCAAATGGAACCTTTAGTTTTAATTTTGTGAGTAATCTCTACACTGATTTCCACAGTGGTTGCACCAGTCTACATTCCCACCAACAGTGGAGAAGGGTTCCTTTTTCCCCACGTCCCCGCCAGCATTTATTGTTGATTTCTTGATAACAGCCATTCTTTCTGAAGTAAGATGGAATCTCAGTGTTATTTTAATTTGCATCTCTCAAATGACAATGACGCTGAACATTTTTTCACGTATTTAATGCCATTTCTGCTTCTTCATCTGAGAAGTGTCACTTTATATGAATGGTTCCTTTTTAAAAAATTCTGCAATTCTTTCCCAGAGAATCAATAAGCCTAATTTTTTTTTTTTTTATATCCACAGCTCTTTCATTCCCAAATTCATCACCCACCTCTTCAAGTGCAAGCCAATCAGTATGGTGGGAGCAGAACAGGTGAGATGGAATTCATATTGGGCCTTTGCCTTATAGCTTTTGTCATGTACTAGGGAAGACCTGGAGAAATAAAATGACTGATTTCCCCTGGTTGGAGACAGAATAATGACCTGGTGAGTTTCTTGATTCATTCATCTGTCTATTTTAAAAAATTTGTTAAGCATTTGAGTACAATACATAGTTCTAGGTTCAGGGTCCACACAGCAGGATGGAAAAAGTTTCCTCCTTTGGAATGTTCACATTCTAGAACAAAGAGACAGATACTATGCAAGTTAACAGATCCATTAGAGGATAATTTCAACTTCAGATAAGTATTCTAAAACTGTAAAACAGTGTTAAATGGAAGAATGTCCTAGACACATAAAGGGGTAATGGCATTACATTAGCTGGTCAGAAAAGGTTTCTTCAAGAATCGGTGCCAGAGAGGACTGGAAAAGAAGCAGCAAAGACTTTTGACTGTTTTAGACCCACAGTGACTGAGGCAGAGACCATTTAAGAATATAAGCAGTTTAGCATGGAGGTACATGCCTGTAAGCCCTGCTGCCTGAGAGGCGAAGGCAGGAGCATCACAATGTCCAGCCAGCCTGGGCAATTTACCAAGACTGTCTCCAACTAAGAAATTAAAAGGACCAAGGATGAAGCTCAATGGAAGAGTAGCCAGGGTTTCAATCCTCAGTACCTCCAATGAGGGAGAGAGAGAGGCTTATCTGGTACTGAGGGACCCTGACCACCTCCCCCAAGGAGCTTCCCTAGTTGTTTCCCCTCTGCTCACTTGAATTCTGAGCTTTGCGAGGTCTCGCTTTAGTTTACATCACCTCCCTACTGAAGAACTGAGGAACGTGCTACAGCACAGTCACTTTTCTGTTAGAACACTGAGACTGCCTGCAAGATGAGGGATTTGAATTGAGGGAGTGGCTTAAGTTATTTTACGAAGAAAAGAATGATTATTCCCTAATTCTTTCAAATCACCAATTAAATATGGACTATTAATGTGCTAACCATAGTGATTCTCATATTCATTCAAATGAATCCTCTCTAGACCTCTATCTGACAACACTTAGAAAATATGTAAGATTTTATAATTCGAGACTTTCCACAAATCCTGCCTTGCTCTGCTGTTCAGCAAGCCCACATGGAACACCTCATTTCTCTCAAGTTAGTGATGGGTCCTCGCATCAGCCCCTCGGCTGCGCTGGTCTCGCTTGTGCCCCAGTAAGAAGGCAAATTAGCATGTACCATACCACACTGTGCTCTCTAGTGATAAAACTGATGTGTAATGTCTGGAATAGCAAGATCTCTGATAACTAGTTTCATCCTTTCTTTGTTAGCAAGTAGTCTTCCCCGCTTATAAATTCTGAAATCACACAGGTCATAAGTGAATCTTGTGTCTGCTTGCAACATAGTAGCTGTCTGTCCTTAGCCTTGTTACTTAGCCTTATTGCAACATAGTAGCTGTCTGTCCTTAGCCTTGTTACTTAGCCCCATAGCATTGGGGTTCTCCTTTCTACAATCCTTACAAAGAAACTCACCAGGGTTGGCATGCCATCAGCCATCATTAGTTTTAAGCTTCCTAAGACCCGGGACATGACCTTGTCTCTGTTTTCGTTGTCCATTTTTGCTAATACCTTTTCTGCACACAGCCTCCATAGAATCAACTCGTCAGTGCTTGCCGCAGGCTATCTGGCTGGCCAGTTTTAGCTGGAGTCAAAAGTGTTGTCTCAGATAACTTCCTGGGAGGTGTAGATTCAGATACTGGCCATGCCTGACTGCAGCAGTTCAGCATTTTAGAATTCCTGATGCTTGCATGTGATAAGCACAGAAGTCATTCTCTCTACCAGTAGCAGCAGAATAATGCCCTAACATGCTGTCAACAGTTTCATTAGCACAACTTCACCAGGAACTCATTCTGGGCACATTGTCCTTTTGTGTGTGATCAGAGAGAATGTGCAGTGATTAAGATCTGTGTATCTAGGAGAAGCTTTAGGGAGTCTCAGTTACTGGATTTCTGTCTACAGACTTAAATAAGCCACTAGAACATAAAGTAAGCTCACTGCAAAGATGTTTTCATGAGTTTGTAGCTTTGTGAAGTGATTTACTATCTAAACCATGATATGTTCGTGTTATTACATAAATCCAGTATCATATCTATTTTCCTCAGATTTTTCCTCCACCTCTTCCTCTTCTTTCTCAGTGCCACGGATTTAACCCACAAGTGCTGACCTACATATCCACCTTTTTTTTTTTTAATCTTAGGATGGTCTTGCCAAGTTGCTCAGGCTGACCTCAAATTTGAGATCTTCCTGCTTTTCAGCCTCATGAGTAGCTGGGATTACTGGAATACACCACTATACCTAGCTGATTTTTAAAAATATCAAACTAATCATTTTAGATCCAATGCCAGTAACCTCAGAAAAATCCCAGTTTGAGCATGGTTCATTTCTATTTCAAGATGTAGATGAAAAAACTATCTGCTGGAACTGGAGTTTTATGTTAGCAGATCCCAAGCAAATAAAAGTGAGCCATAGGGGAGGTGTATTTCCCCACACCCAACATCGGAGAGAGCACAGGTGAGACTATGGAGCAGTGTGGCCCTTGACAGATTTCCAGGTGCCATTTAAGTTTGGGTGGGCCCATGCTTCTCTTGATTTCGAAACCCAAGTCATCAAGTAATCAGGGACCTCTTTAGCCAGCCAGCAGGATCATAGAAATCAGTGAGTTAACAAAGGGGTATTCATGGACTAAAACAGACTGTGCCTCAAGTCATGGAGTGGCTGCAATTCAAGCTGTAACAGAAGCTGGAGAATGCATAGCTGAGATTTAGCCTAATCTCAGCTGTATCTGCATGGCAACAGAGTTGCTAGATCCTAAATTTAGATTTGCTTCAGTCCTAATGCCAAAAATGGGGAAGGGATACTTTTCTGCTCTTTATTCTCATCTTGTTTACTACATAAAAGTGAGCTGTTTGTCTTTAGACCCCAGAGTCCTTTTGAGCACTTGCAAGGGCACCTGGAATTGAACCATACCAGTTCTGCAATGCTTCTTGCTAGTTTGTGATATTCAGAGAACCTTGAGGGACTTATAAGACCATTAATTATCCTTAAAGCTACGATCATCTGTAACTGAAGCACACAGCAGAAATAGAATCCATTCACCCAGACTCACAGTAGAGAAAGCAGCACAGCATGTTGTAGGGAAAAGAGATTGGAGTCCAGTTCTCACTCTGATGTTAGTGGTCGCAAACTGTGACCCTGCTCGGGGCTAAGTTTCCTGTTGTTGAAACAGAGCACTGAACCTGTGCTGTATGAACCTTTCAAGTTCTATCACATTGCAGAGTCTCGAACACTTGGAGTAAAACATTTCATGTCTGTACAGTTACTTCCTTTTATGTTACCATTACATACCATAATTGACTTCTTATTAAAGTTATGTTAGCCAGGCATAGTGACGCAATCCCAGCACTCAGGAAGCTAAAGTTGGATTACTGTAAATTTTAGGCCAGCGTGAGCTTTAAAAGCAAGTTAAAGGCCAGCCTGCACTGCATAATGAGACCCTGACTCAAAAACAACAAGAACTAACAAATAAATAAATTAAATAAATAAATAAATAAATAAATAAATAAAATTATGGTGAAATAGACATCACAGGAAATTTGCCATTTTACCTGTCTGTAAGTCTGTAGCTCAGTAGTATTTAGTTTATACACACTCCTGTGCGGCCATCGTCACCATTATATCCAGACAGAGTTCATCTTTCCAATTGAGCCTCCATCCCATGCAGCAGCAGCAGCAGCAGCTCCCCATTCCCATCTCCCTGCAGTCCCCAACAAGTTTGTTCTACTTTCATTCTCTCGGAATTTGACTGCTCTAGATATCACCAACTGAGAGTTCTCTTGCTCATCACAGATAGAAATCATGACTCAGCTGTGCTAGCATCTCTGCTGGCACTGGTCCACGCCGGTCAGTGCTGGGCGTTGTCAGTTGCCTCTGCCAGTTGCTGGTCTCTACTGCTCCAGCTACCACCATTTGATGCTGGCTTGTGCCAGGCATCATCCGTTGACTGCTGGGTGCTGGTGTGTGCTGCTGCTGGCTGCCATTATTCAGTGCCAGCTATGCCAGATGACATTTGTTGGTCAACTTTGCTGGTTGCAAATGTGTGCCACTACTTGGTGACACTGGCTTGTGCCAGCCACCATCAGTCAACTCTGCCAGTTACTAATTGGTGCTTCTGCTGGCCACTGCCGTATGGCACCAACTTGTGCTGGATTCTGTCAGTCAGCTGCCAGGTGCTGGTCTTAGCGGCTGCCAGCTACTGCTGTTTGACACTGAACTCTGCTGAATGCTATCAGTGCTGGCCTCAGCCATCACTGTTTGACATCGAATTATATCAGATACCATTGGTACATTCTGCCAGGTTCTTGTCTTGGTCACTGCCAGCAGCTGCCCATTCAACACTGACTTATGCGAGACACCATCAATTGACTTTGGCAGTTGCTGATCTTGGCTATTACCAGCTACCACTACTGAGTGCCAAATTGTGCCAGATACATTAGTCGACTCCACTGATTGCTGGTCTTAGCAGCTGCCACTACTTCATGCCAAAGTATGCCAAGTGCTCGTTTCTGCCACTGCCAGCCAACACCAGTCAGTGCCAACTTGTGCTGGAAGCTCTTAGTTGACTGCTAGTGGCTGGATCTCAGCCACTGCTATTTGACTCTAAATTGTACTAAATACGGTCAATCAGTTTTTCCAGTTGCTGGTCTTGGCCACTAATGGCCACCACTATTTGACACCAAATTATGCCATATCCTATCAGTCAACTCTGCTGGGTGCTGATCTCTGCCACTACTGACTCCCATCATTTGACACTGGTTTGTACTGACCACCATCATTTGACCCCAGCTTATGCTAAGCACCCTTGGTCAACTCTGCCAGTTCCTCCTGTTGCTGATCATCGTTGGCTGCTAATCTCTGAAGCTCTTTAGGGCTAACAGAACTACTGTTTATCGTTCTCTCTTTTAAAGTGACCACTCTGTGCACACTACTCAAGATAAGAATCCAGGGTAGTTTTACAGGACTTCCAAGCCCACACTACCTGAGAAATAAATCACAGGCAGGTTTACTAGACCACCCAAATGAAACTTTATTTGAACATGCCCTGTGTCACAGTGTAGGGAGGTCAGGACACCAGAGGAAGCCCTCAGAGAAGTGTGAGGGGACCTGCTGCTTATATAGCAGGTACAGGCCTATGATTGTTCCAAATCAGGACTGCTGATTGGTCTGCGTGCAGGCCTGTGATTGATCTAAGCAGGTGTTGTCACAGCCAGGGTTCAAAGAAACCTGGGGAGAACTGAACTGTTTGATTAACAGCTGTCACATCTCCACTAAAAATGACAAGGCCAAAAACGGAATCTTCAGGAGAGCTGACTTATCAGAGCCTGGGGAGTTCAAGTCCAGATGCCTCCCTTATCTCTGCCATGTTAGAGGTGGTTTCCCCTCCAATTTCTTCACAGAGGAACAGCAAGCAGAGGGTGGGGAGTAACTTAGCCAGTCCATCCTCTGGGATCCAAGAGAGAGTAAAGGAAAGCAAAGGGGAGAATATGACCGACGTGAACCAAACCATGCCCCCTTCTAGGTGGCCCAGGGAGAAACAAAGTCAGGCGCATCTCCTCTCCTCAATATCTTGTATAAGTAGAGACAATATTTTCCTTTTGCATCTGGCTTGTTTCACTTAGCATGGCTTTGTGATTCACTCACATACCATACATCAGAATTCCTTCCTCTTTAAGGCTGAATAGTAGTTCATCGTAAGTATATATCATATTTTGACCGTTTGACTTTCAAACTCAATTCAAAACTGTCTGAACAACAACAAAATGTGTCTTTAAATGAAGTTTAGATTTTAGCACAGATACTACAGAAAAGGAAAAAAGAATCATGTAGTATATGCATCATGGCAGTTGGAAAAAGGAAAAAATAAAACGCTTATCCTTAGGTACAGTCTCTTTAGGTAAATTCCCTAAGAGTGGCAGGGTGATTTTAAGCAGTCCTAAAAAATGGAATTATCAAATTTAATATTCACTTAATAATAAAATGTAAACCTTTCTAAAGTAGAAATAGAGAAGGGGAAATGTTGAATTTAATCAAGGGTATATACAAAAATCTTATGAGAGGATATGGATTACATGATACATTTGTCAGAATTACACAGTTAAGAATCACACATTTCAAAGTGTGTACATTTTACCTCATAAAAAATTGAGTAGTGGCAGGGAGTGGTTGTAGCAGGATTTCTTGGCCTCTGCACTGATGTTCTGAGCCAGGGAATTTTTGCTGTGACTCATGATAAGCAGCATACCTAACTTCCGCCCACTCGGTGCTAGTCACACTCTCTCAGTATGGCAATGAGAGGTGTCTCCAAACATTGCCAGATGTCCCCGGGAATGGGGGTGGAACCGACACCCCACCACCATGTTGAGTGTCAGTGGGTTAGTGGCATAGAGGAAAAGAGAACAGCAGAATGATTTTGGTGGCCAATGCTGAACGCTGGTTACAGCAGGGTTTGCGTTACCATTCTGCTTAATTCACATGTGTTTGAAGTCTCCAACGTGACAGTTTGTAAAATATATATATATATATATGTGTATATATATATGTAAAATAGTATACCATCCCCATATGTATCCACTCATTTGTAATCCAAAATAAGATTCCTATCCTGGGAATTGATACAAAACTCCATGCCTCCTCAAATTAAACTAGCTTCTTGTTTTGTTTTGTTTTGTTTTGTTTTGTTTTGTTTTGTTTTGTTTTGTTTTGTTTTGTTGAGGGTGGAACCAGGTCTCATGCCTGCTTAGCAAATGCATCACCTCTGAGCTACAACCCCAGCCCCCTCCTTCCACATTTCCTAACTGCAGATCCCTCCTGAGCAGCTGAGCTTCCTCTCCTGAATGTATGTATTCATCAGGCAGCACAGTTTCTCTCTCTTGCACAACACTTATTCTTTCCTAAAGAACCTGCTGGCTCCTTAGTGTGCAGTGGAGCTGTTGGGTATAGCTTTGGGCACTGGGGAGTCCCCTGTTATTGGCACCACAATCCCTGCCACCTTCTGGTAGCCACTGACACCCACCCGGGCTGCACATTGGCTTGTGTGGCCAACAGGATGGCTGGGCTGTGTCACTGCAGATGATATAGTTGCCTACTCAGGAAATGAAGAAGTGATTGGCCTGGCAGCAAAATAAAGTAGAATAAGAAATATTTCTTTGTTTTTGTTTTTGATTTTTGAGACAGGATCTTACTATGTTGTTCAGGTTGACATTATGTATCCCAGGCTGACCTTTAATTCATGGTGATCTTCCTGCCTTAGCCTCCAGAGTGCTGGGATTACAAAAGAAATATTTCAAATACAGTCAGGAAAGTAAAACAAATCCTTGGCAGAAGCCAGAAGTATGGTCCTTGGATCTACCTTCTCGGCAATTATCCCTGTGAGGGAAGAATCAGCTGGCTCCTGGAAATATCCTGAGAGTGCACAGAGCTTCCCTGCACCTTCAGATTTTCACCTTGCTGTCCAGGAGCTTATTTGGGTCGTCTTCCTTCCCAGCCCATTTTATCCACTACCAGTAGCAGTGCATCAGTGGTACAGATGTGAGGCACAGACTTCCCTCCAGACATGTTCACAGAGCGGATGCTATCAGGCAGGCCACTGCCACACCAATGTCCGTGCGACCACAAGTTTAAAGTCCTGAAGACTTTCTGTTTAAAGGCCTCTGTTGCTCATGCCTTAAGTATCGGGACCCACCCCACGGTCCATTTTGTGATTTGTTGGACCTGCTCCCCTGGACTGAGATAATGACTGACCCAGACAACTTAATGGAAACTGCTGCTTGGGCCAAGCAATGCGATCAGAACTTAGTGGCCTCTGATACCCAGGGGAAGAGGGAACAACATTCTAAAGGCAAAACAGACTCAGGCATCTGATCATCAGTCTACCTTAAAAACAGTTAAGGAATTAGATGACAGTCAACTAAGAATCAGTGACCCCAAGGACTCCTGGGATGAATCTTTGGGTATAGGGTGCTCCTGAGGGACCCCAAGCTCCTACTTTTTCAGAGGTATAGTTGCTTCATATTAGCACAGCCCCATTCCCAGAGTGAGTGTATTAGGTGATCTCAGTCCCTCCATCAGCAGCAACTGAAACTCTCCTGGTTTCTCCAGGTCCTCTTCTGCAGTTGGTTTGGGAATAGGCCAGTGCCCAGTGATTCCCCTCCAAGGTGGGCAAGTGGAAGAAGCTGTGGCAGCTGAGATGGCAGAAAGCAGGAAATTGGTATGAAAACTTTGGGAGGAAGAAAAACTGGCTAGGCTGATTGCTACAGTATTAGTGAGGAGGCAGGCCAGCGCCCAAAAAGACACTGCCAGTAAGCTGCACAGGGGTGCTGTAATGACAGACCCTTGATAACAGAAGGAAGAGGCAGCTGGTGTTTTTCATCTAGGGCTTAAAAACTTGCTTCAGTGAGCCGGGCGTGGTGGCTCACACCTGTAATCCCAGCACTCAGGAGGCTGAGGCAGGAGGATGGTTGCGAGTTTGAGACCAGCCTGAGCTACAAAGTGAGCTCAAGGCCAGCCTGAACTGCGTAGCAAGACCCTGTCTCAAAAAGACAAAAAAAAATTGCCTCAGAGACTGCTTCAAATACCTAACCTAGGAAGTGATCATGACAGGATATGTTTCTTAAACTGATACAAGTCTACTTCCAACACCAGCCTCCTGGTACCCTGATTCTTCTGTCCTCAGAAGGAAGCACAGAGGGATTTAAAAAATTAAGATCTCAAACTTGATGAAGCAGTCAAATCCAACTGGTAAAGCTACAAGCAATAAGGTCATGGCATAGAACCATACTTCCGTATCTTGTAAAGTAATGTACTTATCCTAACCTTGCTTTAACCAAGGTCATGTGCGTTAATAACTTTACATATGTAGAATGCTTTTAAAATGTTAGGCTAGTTCATCTATTACCGGTAGCCGTTTGTCCTCACACAACAACTCTGTGAGGTAGACAGGGGTAGGAATTATCTATCTGCTATTTTACAGATGAGGAAACTGTTATAGAGAGATAAAGGAAATTGCTTCACATCAGAAGCCAGGACAAATCAGCTCGCCTGCACTTGGCTCCATCTGTTTGCCATCAGGCCACTCCTCACATTGTGAATGATCTTTTAATTAGTGAAGAACCTTGGGAAAAAGATCTTGCAAGTATACTCCTACCACTCTGCAGATTAATAACTCATTTGCTCTCTTTTCTGGGACCCTGTCTTTAGGAAAAAAAAAAAAAAAAGGTGGCTAGTATCTCAATGCAAAGGTCCTGGGTTCTATCCCTACGTAACAGGAGAGAAGGAAGAGGGAGGAAGGGAGGGAAGAAGGCAGGAAGAACTCATTTATACTACAGCATAAGTGAAAACATTACATTAAATGAAAGAGGCCAGGCACAAATACTTCATTTAATATGAAATGTCCAAAATGGGCAGATCCATAAAACAGAAAGTAAATCAATGATTGGAAAAAGGCTAAGGGCGCACATTCTGATAGGTACAGGGTTTCTTCATGGAGTGATGAAGTGTTCTAGAACTAGGTAATAGTGGGCCAGGGATAGGGCTCAGCAGCTTCAGCACTTGCCTGGTAAGTGCAAAGTCATAAGTTTGATCCCCGGTACCAAAAAACAAACAAAAAAACACTTAGGTAATAATGATGGTTATATAACTTTACGAATAAATTTTTGAAGACACTGAATCATACATGAAAGGATAAATGTTATGGAACATGAACTGTATCTCAGTTTTTTAAAAAATCTGTTCCAGGTGAATTATGAAATAAAAGCAAGACAATAAATTTCTGGATGATAACAGAAAAGTATACCTTTATGAGTTTGGGTTAGGCAAAAATTCTTTCAACAGGAGAGTGAAGGGAAAAATAATTGGTTATTTGGCATACTTTAAAAAAAAATTAGGCCAAGCTGTATATAGTGAGTTCAAAGCAAACCTGGACGACATAGCAAGAACCTGTCTCAAAAAACAAAAATCAGAAAACCAGACAAATCATCAGGGCAGTGTAAACTAAACTCACATTATCACACTGTTTAAATACTGGTGATACCAAGTGTTGGTGAGGCTGTAAAGCAACTGGAATTTGGGCGCATGTGTGGTGGGAGGAACAGCAGGTAGCACAGCTGTACTGGAATACTGTTTAGGGATCTCTGCTACCGCTGGCACGTGCCTGCCCATTATCCAGAAGTTCCCTCGAGAAATGAGAGGTGATGAAAATCATTTACAGAAACGTTCAGATTGGGGTGATAAGTGGTAAAAGTAGTCAGTGATTGAGGGCAAAAGAATGGTTACTTTTGTTGGGTACAAGGAGAGCATTGACCAGAAGACAACATGAAGAAGCCCTCAAGGAGGCCAGAAACCTGGAAATTCATCAGTCAGGTGTGTGCACATGGAAAAGATTAGCAGTCTGTATGCTTGGTATTTGTGTTCTTTGCTCTATGTAAGTCATGCCTGAATTTTTAAAAAGAGGAAGGGCTGGGGTATAGCTCAGTGGTGGAGCATTTGCCTAGTGTCCGTGAGGCCCTGGGACAAATCCCCAGCACTACCATAGGGTGGAGGGAGAAGAACACAAAAGAAGAGACATAGCACAGCCTCACCTTCATCCTTCCCTTCTTGTACCTTGGCTTGTCTCCCTGTGCCACCTCACTGATGAACTCTGTGGGGCAGATATGGTTCTTTGTGTTCTAGGCATGTGCCTTTATCTTGTCTACTCAAGATACTCATTCCTCCTGGAAGCCATGGTGTCCCCCAAGAATTACAGGGGGCTCTTTAAGAAGCAAGGGCCGCCTGCTAAGGTTTCCAGTGCACTTTCACACTTAGAGCTGGCTGGCCCTTTCAGCCCGTCAGAGGCTCAGCCAGCAGCTCCATCCTAAAGAATCTGGGGTGTAAATGCACTTGGCAAAGGGCCATCTCTTCCCCAGGGCCCCAGCTTAGGAGGAGCTGAACTGTTACCTACTTTCAAAGATGAAAACCAGCAGATTTTCACCATAAATGGAACTTTTTATCTCCAGTTTCCAAAGACAGCTGCTAAATCTGTCACACTAGGTCCCATCTTTTTGGACTGCATTGCTTCATGTAAAATCTCAGACCAAAGTTTTCCTCTCTTCAGCTGTCTAGTACAAACAGAATTTTATTGTGACTGGCCAGAGAATGAAAGTGTCGTATCTCCTTAAGATGTGGAAGACATTGGAGAATTATGTCTGGTTCATTAAAAACTCTTCCAGTCACTTAAGACTATACAATTATTCATGCATATAGTGTGTCTCTGGGAAGTAAAAAAAAATGTAGAAAAACTAAAAAGTATCCCCATATGTTTTTAAATGTAATCTTTGACTTTCTTTTCCCTTACCAACAAATAAATGGTAAGTCGTGGCTTTGGTTTTGACAGGGCTCTTAAAATTTGCTACATGGAAGATAAAGTTGAATCCTTACCAGGCCTCAAATGGCAGAAAGAAAAGAAAGGAAAAGAAAGAGATTTCTAGTTAATAAAAGCAGAAAATAATGTAAAAACACCAACACTCAGCTCAGTAAAATCTGACATATTCCCACTTGTTTAGGTCCTTTTTTATGTAAATTAAAACTCTAGTTATTTGTCGAAGCCTCCTGTTTTTCCTACCCTGCCATTATCCTCCCTCTGTGCTTAGAGGTGAATATTGTTCTGATTTTGATTTTTATATTCCCGTATGTGTTTTGGTATATGTGTATATATTCACAAGTGATACAGTTTTGTTTTGCTTATTTCTAAGCTTTATATAAATCATACTATACATACCATTTCCCCTCTGGATTTTTTTTGCCCAACTGAGTGTTTTCTGAGATTTACACATGTTGAGATATGTTTACACATGTTGTTTTTTGTATTCATTCATTTTAACTTTAGGACCATATTCCATTGCATAAATATGCCACAATTTGTTTATCCACTCTACTTTTGCTTTGGCAAAGAGTGGGTAAAGGGTACGTTTTTCTACATAGACAAGAATTTCTCTAAACTGTATAGGTTAAAATGATGTATTATAGGCTAAGCATCTTCAATTAAGAAAATATTACTTCCCCAAAATGGTTACATTAATGTATATTGTGCATTTAAGTGCCTCCCTGCTTGCTTGCTTGCTTGCTTGCTTGCTTGCTTGCTTGCTTGCTTTGTGGTGCTGGGGGTTCGATCAAGAGCCTGGTCATGCTAACCAAGTACTCTACCCCTGAGCTTCATTCCTACCCCCAATGCTTGTCAACTTTTGAATTTTTCTTAAAGGAAGATCCTCTTGAAGACTAAATGTAATGTAACATTCCTAGCATTATTTCTGACAATTAGTGATCAGCCAGGAAAGCTAATAACCTTCCAGAGAATTAGCATCCAAGAGAACCAGGACCAACAAACAGGAAACAATGGGTTGTTGCCAAGATATATTTGAATTTGGTTAAATCTCCTACCTCACTAGCATCCAGAGAAACTCAAAATACTACAGCAACCATTTTTGCCTAATAAATAAAAGATTTTTCCGTTAGTTTTCAATCCCAGTAAGAGCATGGAGTGTGCTGCTGACAGGTGTGTAAACAGATGCAATCTATTTGGAAAGAGATTCCAGTTTCTATTGGGAACCTGAAAGTATCCTTGTATTTTGCTCTGTCCTGTAATCTCAGCTACTCGGGCTGAAGCAGGGAGATTGTGAATTGAAGGCCAGCCTGGGTAACTTAGTAAGACCCCTGTCTCAAACAAAACACTGTCACCTATGGAAATGCCATTGTGCATCTAAAATACGATGTAAGGCTGTCCACCTCAGTATCTGTTACTAATAATAAAAAGGCTAGGAGCAAATTAAAATAGTTTAATACTTTATACATACTCTATGCCACTATGTAGCCATTAAAAAACTAGGATTTTTTAATATAATACTGCCAAGATGGGAAAATAGAACCCAAAAATTTTATGTATTAAGTGAAAATAAAACAGGTTTTTAACTATGTGTGCATGAAGAAAATGTAATTCTGTTTTCTTTTTTTTAATATACATACACAGCCAGGCATGGTGGTTCACACCTGTAATCCCAGCACTCGGGAGGCTGAGGCAGGAGGATCGTTGTGAGTTCGAGACCAGCATGGGCTACAAAGTGAGCTCTAGGCCAGCCTGAACTGCATAGCAAGACCCTGTCTCAAAAAGACAGCAGCAGGAATTTTATCACATTTAATTGTGATATCCTGATGTTGTTTTCCTGGGTATGAGAAACACAATTTTTTCTTTTGTGTGTAGTGCTAGGAATTGGACCCAAGGCCTCACTGAACTATATCCCCAGCCCACTTTTTATTTTTTGAGACAAGGTCTTGCTAAGTTGCCCAGGCTGAACTTGAATTTGTGATTCTCCTGCCTCAGCTTCCCAGAGTCCTGGGGTTACAGGGACATGCCACTACACCTTGTTAATTTTTTTTATAGGTTTGTTTATTTTCCAGGTTTTCTGTAGTATGAATGTGTTGTAGGTATAACCAGAAAACTTGAGGAATCAGCATGGCTTACAAAGTGTTATGTTCCCAGGAAGTGGCTGGTAACACTCTGCTTTGACCCACAGTTGCTGCTGGACACCCACTCCTTGAAGATGGTCCTGCTTGACCTTCCTTCCATTGGCTCCCAGGTGGTGAGGAAGGCGCCTGCCAGCTACACTAAGATTGTTGTGAAAGGCATGACCCGGGCTGAGATGATCCTCAAGGTGACGGTTGAGTCTTCCTTGGGGATTCTGTTAAAGAGGGCCAGTTATTTATTTGATCTCTTATTCCAGGATGTTTGGGTTTTGAAGATGAGAAGGATTTATCCCCACCATTCCCGAAGGGTTTGTCCACATTCCTAGGCTGGACTAAACTGTAGTCTCATCACATATTAGTGCAAGTCAGCAGATAGTTACTTAGGGATCAGTAATTCTTTCTGACAAACGAATTCTCTGTTGTCAAGAGATTCCCTTGTAATCAGATTTAGACACGCTTGGGAGGGAAGCGTTGATGTCGTTCTAAATCAGTGTGTCAGTCAGAGATCCTTTTGCCTCTCAGCAGGAATTTCAGGCCCAGCTGTCAGTTTCCCCCTTCCACATAAGCCTTTTTAGTTTTCTATGCTTTGCACCTTTAAACGAACTCTGAACAGATGTGGTAGTAAGTGAATCTAATCAGCAAATGGGTTCTTTAAAGCTTCATTTAACAAAAGATTGTACTTGAGGTGATGGCGTTGAGAATGTCTGTAGCCTGTGCACCTGCCTTTGATCTCCACCTGTAGAGGTGGAGCAAGGGGAGAAGCTAGGGAAGAAACAGCACTATCCTGGTAGGGTCTGAGAGCCCTGGGTTCAAAGGCTTTTCAAGCTCATCTCACAGACAGAATAACTCAGTGATGGCAGGAGTGAAAAGTGGCAGTGGGACCTGGTGAGGGTCCTGCTCGGACCTGACCTGGGAAAACTGGAAGCTGCCTGATGGCAGCCTTCCCCAGCTAGCTTATTTCCAAGGAGGAGGGCATACGGTTTGGGAATTATCTGGAGAGGACGTCGAAGGACCTTGATAGGAACTCCAGACAAGATCAGTCAGCTGGGGAAGAAAGTCAAACGCCACATTCTATAACCAAGCGGAAATGAATCCAGGATTGTGGTGCCACCTGTTTGTATATTAATTGATAGTTTAAATGAATGAGGTTAAATGAAGCTCCAGATTGTAGGTTTTCAAAAGAATGAGGCAGCTGGGCTGGGGGTAGTATTGCTCAGTGGTAGAGTGCTTGCCTATTTTATGAGACTAGATTCAGTCCTTAGTACTGGGGGGAAGAAAAGAGAGAAAGTGAGACAGCTTTGAATTGTTGTTGTGTTTTAGAAAATCCACTTGCACCAGTTCCTTTGCTGCCTCTTTCTCAGAAATAGAAGGAGCATTTCAAGGTGCCCATGAAATGCCTCCCTCAGTAGACCTCTAACAGTTTTTCCCAATAATTAGAAAAATCTGTCAGCAAGGCCCACTGAATTACAATCCTCAGAAGTGGGACCTAGGAATCTATACATTAACAAGAACTCAGTGATCTGGAACTTTTGGAAACATTGCTCCAATTGATTATGAAGATGAAATAGGCATCAGGCATTTCTGAGTTTGGGGTAATTATTGCTTAAGGGAATCTTGCAGGTCTCCTTGGTGACCAGCTACCAAACACCCTCCAACTGAGAGTTCCCCCTGAGAGCTTACTCTTGTCCCTTCCCTGGGTAGGTGGTGATGGCCCCTCATGAACCTTTGGTGGTGTTTGTGGACAACTACATCAAGCTCCTTACAGACTGCAACACGGAAACCTTCCAGAAGATACTGGACATGAAGGTAAACCCAGGTTCTTGTTTTGTCCACTCCATACCTGCTTCTCACACTAAGAGGTGAGATACAGGTTCCTGGTGGCTACCTCAAAATGCATGTTACTAGCCCACCTGCAATCTGGACTCCACGAATCCATTCTAGGAGGCTGAGCCTGGGCATGTGGCTGCAGGATTCTGAGACTTCCCTGAACAACTGAGAGCCACTGCTCGGCAGAAGGGGAAGAGGAAAGAGCAGGAAGATTTTCCTTTCCTTCATCTCTACCTGTCCTTCTCGCCCACCTCTTCCCTGGCTGCTACTCTAGTACTTTGTTTTTTCTGCCTCTTCTTTTATCCTGGTTACTTCCCAGGGCTAGTAATTCCTTGGGTGAAGAAAGCTTTTGCCCCAGTGCTCTAGAGGGGCCACCTGCTGAGTCCACTCCTTTTCTCTCCCCAGGGACTGAAGAGGAGTGAGCAGAGCAGCATGCTGGAGCTCCTGCGCCAGAGACTCCCCACCCCGCCTTCAGGGCCTGAAGGCCCCAGCTCCCTGTCCCTGATGGCGCCCACCCCAGAACAGGAATCATCTCGCATCCGCAAACTTGAGAAACTAATTAAGAAAAGACTGTAGGAGAACAGAGGAGCACTCACTCTCTGCAGCCCTCAGAACCCAGTTTCTGGAAGCCCTCAACTGCCGCCTTGTAACCCCATGACTCTCAGATCCTCAGTCTTGAGACTTCTGGGACATTGGAGTTGTTAATATGTCCCTCCCATCCCCTGTCTTAATTCCTGGCCCAGTCAGAGAAGCTGGTTATAAAATGGTGGTTTCCATTATCTCTTGTTCCTGAAGTGGAGGCAGCCATGGTGAGGGCTTCAGTGGTTCCGTCACTGTTTCCAGATTGGTGGAGTTGTCTTGGACTTACGTAGCTTCCCTCAGCAGTCACATGCTACCCCTGCCACACACTTGTGAGGCAGCTTAGGTGGAGAAGCGTGGACCTCCACTACGACCACTGGGGTTTTCCTCCTTGTCCCTTGGATGGCTGTTGGGCCTGAGTGATGAGAGGCAAATTGCAGGACAGGATGCCAGCCGTTCTTTATGAGGGCAGCGGAAGCATGTGCACTTTTCCGTGTAAATCTCAGTTTTCTGGGACATACTGTGTTCCTGATACCTTTTAGGTCATGACCAAATTTCCCTATGTTCTCCATTTCTTATTCTCCAGCAGATAGATGCCCCCTCTGTCCTTAGCAGGGAGGCCTGCATCCACCAGGTATTGGCTGACAGTATCCTGTCTGCCACAGGCTCCTGACCAGGTGTGGAAGCAACCTGGATCTGATTTAAAGACTTAGTTCTGCTTAGCATGGGCACCAGGATAAGTGAGCAGATCATTTTCTCCATTTCTTTATTCCCACTCTGCCCCAGAGCTCTAGGGAAGAGATTGCCTTCTATACATGGAAATCACAAAGTCTTTCTGAAAGCCTCTCCTAGGCTTTCTTTGCAGATGAAGCTGTGGGAGGGAGTAGGAGGCCTGTATCATCTGATCTTCTCCCTGCTCATTCATTTCCAAGTCCAGAGCACTTTCCTGCCACCTGAAGCAACAGAAAGTACTGTGCAATGCCAATGTGGCACATTACTGTGCCACTACCTGGAAAGAACCCAGCTGTTGGGTACCTAAGAGCAGAATGTTGTTGTTACACCCCAAACTCAGGACCTGGCACCACCCAGAGCACAGCCTGACCCCGGCCTGTCCCTCCCAACCACCACCAGTTCTTGGCAGCAGAGCTCTGCAGAAAACTGCTCCACACAGCTGCTTCAGTCCTCTCCTGGCATTCTGCGTCCGGAGAACAGGCAACATTTCAGGGAGTCACCCCAGTCCATGAGTCCATGGAAACCCTCAGAGTGGACTCTCTAATAACAGCTTTTATCCAGGTATTACGTTTGTTGGACAGGTGGGGAGCTGAGGAGGAAGGCGGAGCTCTCCACAGAGAATGCACATAACAGGCTTCCGGATAAAACTCAGATACCAAGGGGTGGGGGTGGGGCTCAGCGCAGAGCACTTGCCGAGCATTCTCGAAGCCCTGGGTTCCAGCCTTAGCACTACCTGCCAAAAAAAGTAGTAATAATATATAACATAACAAGTGAGTTTTCAGGATAGAAAGTTTTCTGAAAGTTCATAAAACCTGTGACAGTCTACAGCAGGACACCTCAAAGGATTGAAAAGCTTACCAGAAGCATTATTTGTCCCCCTTGTTTTTCCAGTGTAACCACTCTGCACTGTTTCCTTGCCTTTCCCATTGGCTCTTCGGACTGTCCATCAGCCCCAGCTTTGGTCCTTGGGCTGGGTGGGTTGGGGTGTGTGTGTGTGTTTTGGCCTAGACAATGCTAGGCAAACACTCAACCACGAACTGAGCAGCCCCAGATCCTCACTTCATCAGCTTTCAGCGTGTTCTTGGTAATCAGTAGGGATCTTACTTATTCAGCATTTCAAATTTGAGAACATTTAAGTAGAAAAAAATGGTGAAAGAAAGAGGTGCGGCCTTTAGTTGAGCTCTTATCAGGAAGAGATTCTGAATTAGAAAAGTGCAGCGAGGGTGGGGAGGGTGGGGAGGGGGTCGGAGGGCACTCCTCCCCAAGCTAACGCTATCGAGAGGGATCCCCTGCTTCGCGCCCCTGTGCTGTGGTGATACAGCCTGCACTAATTGAAAGGAAGGGGTGGTGGGCCGGTCTCCAAACAGCACGGTCAGTTCAGCCATCTGTCATCCACCTCCCTCAACCTCCCTCTGGGAGCTGGGAAAGCCCAGACTCTTGCACCTGGTTCTTGTCACTCTTGGTGTTTACAGATCTGCACTTCTCTTCTTGGTTCACTCATGAGCTGTTTCCTAGATGTCTCCATTATGGCACTGAGGTGTCAAGCTGCTGTTTTTCCCAGTTGGTGGTCACAGCCAGGGAAGTTGCTTTCTTGATTTAGTACATAGTCAGTAATCCCCAAGGAGCCAACAGATGTCAGTAGGAGTTATTTTAAATGTCTCATTGATGGGACTGAATGCTGTGTGTGCTTTCTGTAGAGACTGCGTGTTTCTCACCTGGGGAGATACATCAAAATCACCTGGGGTTCTTTTAAAAAAATGCAGATGCCAAGAGATTTTGAGTCAGTAAATCTGCAGTGGGTCTTGGCATATAGGTTTATTTATTTTTGGTTGGGTTTTTTTGTTTGCTTGTTTTTACTTTTATTTTTTGTGGGTTTTTGTTGTTTTGTTGTTGTTGTTGTTTTGAGATAGGATCTCACTATGTAGTCCAAGCTGGTTTGAATTTGCTATGTAGCAGAGTGGCCTCGAGCTTGTAGTGATCTTTCTGCCTCAACCTCCCAAGTACTGGGATTACAAATGAGTTCCACCTCACCTAGATGTAGAATATAGGTTTAAAAGCTCTGTAAGAAAAAAAAATAATAAATAAAGACCTCTATAGGAAGCCAGGCGTGATGGCACATGCTTGTAATCCCAGCACTCAGGAGGCCAAGGCAGGAGGATCATTGCAAGTTTGAGACCAGCCTGGGCTACAAAGTGAGGTCAAGGCCAGCCTGAACTGCATACCAAGATCCTATCTCAAAAAAGATCAAAAACAAAACAAAAAAAACCCCGTGTAGGTGATTACAGTTGTCTGTCAGTGTCCAAGAGGATTTGCTGCGGGACCTTCCATGGATACCAACATACAAGATGTTCAAGTTCCTTATATGAAATGAAATAATATTTGCATATGTTCTAAGCACATTCTCTTCTATACTGTAAGTCATCTCTTAACTACTTATACTACCTAATACAATGTAAGCGCTACACAAGTAGTTATACTGTATTTATGGGACGATGATAAAACTGTCTGTATATATTCAATACAAACACAGGTTTTTTCAAATATTTTTGATCTGCTTCTGATGGAATCCACAGATGCAGAACCCACAGATACAGAAGGCTACTGTAATGTTTACTCCTTGCAAAGAATCATTGCAATGGAGAGAGATTTATTGAAGGGGTTTTGTAGCCCATTTTCTGGTTTTCAAAGGAAGTTTAGCTACTGTACAGTGGTCTTTGCTGGTAGTTAGCAGCTTTAGTTTTAAATTTGTGTTGGTGATTGGAACCACACTAGGAATTGGGCTCTCCTCATACTGATTAGGTTATTTTGATGACCACACCCCAAATAACTTTATTTATTATTGTCACTTCAAAAGAATATATATAAAGGACCACTCATGGATAAAAGTAATAGCTGGCACTCAGTGATTTGGCTAAAATTAGATACTATTCCCATCCCTTCTCAACACATTTTCTCTAACCTTTTAAAAAAAGCTTTGAATTCACTTTGTCATTAAAATAAATATTGGTAATTTCTCAGTAAAGAATTTGCTGCTACTGACTTCCTGGATACTGGCTTCAAGGTGCTCAGCTGGACAAAATTCTGTTTGCACCATCCCCAGGGTAGACAGGATGTTTTGATCTCTAAATTCAGTTCTGGAATTGAAGCTATCACTATTCACTCCTCTCTAGCAAAATAAAGAGCTAGTACCCAAGACCCTGCCCAGAACCCAGATAAGGTGTGTGCCTTCTCTCAGCTGGAATGGCTCCTCCATGCAGATCAAACAGGAATAAAAGCAGAGAAGCTGAGAACAGTGTAACAGTGACAGGCAGGCAGGGTGAGAGCAGGTCGGAGGTGCAGGGGTTGTTACATGGGTCTATCCTGAATTGTGGGATAAGGAAGCGTCTTTCCCTGTTTACGGAATGCTAAGGGAGATGCCAGAAGTGCACAACTGGATATGTAATCCCTCTTCTTGGGAAGAAAAGTCTCAAAATAGCTTGCATGGGGATGAAAGCAAGTGTTCCACACTTCTTGTCTCCTCCAAGTCAGATTCCTAAAACTAAAATCATTAGAACTGACTGCACTGGGCCATTTAATCGTTAGCCTTGGAAATGTAGACTCATGAAAAGCTGGCAGATGTAAAGAATATCCTTGTATTTTGTAGGTTTAATACAAATTCCCACTCCCATTCTAGTATCTATCAAAATAGCTTCTTGGGCCCTTAGAGTTGTATACCTTGGGAAATCTAAATTTCTTTAAAATAAAGGGATCGTTTTTTGTGTAAATATCACTTTGCCCATCTGGAAATGATTCATTGGTGCATATTGGAATACAAAATACTGCAGTTAATTAAAACATTACTGGATGTCATTTGCTAGAATGTCTTTTCCTACTGCTGACAGAAAACAGAAGGGACTCTAGGAAAGAATTACAAGCCCATGAACCTCAGGGTCCGCCCTGCTGTGACTGCCCTCCTTGGTGATGATAGGCGGCTGTGTGCCTGTTCCCTTCCAGTCTAAGGAAGCAAAGCACAAGAAGATAATGTGACAATCGAGCCAGGTCTGGCCTGTCCAACGGTCATGGCAACCCTTCTCTGACTGTGTGTAGTGTCCTGTTTCTGACTGGGAATACTCCTTGCACACTGAGTCTCTACCCCGTTGAGATTCCCTTCCCTAAGCGCTCTGTTCCAAACACAGTTTGCTTTCCCATGTGGCTGCCAAGCAGTTCCTGTCCTGTATACAGTAAGTTAATCCTGTTTCCTTCATAACTGGGTGGGCACTTTTCAATGAAAACTTTTGGAGAAGTCTGATGTTTCTTTCAACAGTGGAAAATCTGCTACAGCACTTCTACTAGTTTGGCTGAATGGTCATTACCTAGTTTCCATTCTGTGTAGTCACCAGCTCCCTTCTTCAGTTAGGGCAGCCAGGGATCCATCTAATGAGGGGAAACGCTTCCGAGTTACCCACCCAGAAGGGCAGTGTAAGTTGATTTGCCTACCAGTTCCCTGGCTTCTCACCTACCCAGCCAGGCGTGGGAGGCGCTGCTGAGCAGCAGCCTGTGAAGAATTTGTCCATTTAAAAAAAAGCAGACTGGAATGGAAACTTCCACAGAAGTCTGATCCTGGCATTTGGACACTGCGCTAGTTTGGGAGAGTCGGTGATCCTCCAAGCCTCAGCTTTCAGTATCTGTGAGAGGGAATTATAATCAACAGGGCTGTGGAAGCCACACAGACCATGTTGCATGGGAGGCTCAGAAAGCCATGGCTGGTGAGAAACAGGAATTGTTTGTTACCATTTGCCAGGCTGCACGTTTGGTGGGCAGGCGTGGACGGGACAGTGTTCTCCCTGGGCTCACTTTATTTGTTTATTTTTATTTTTATTATGATTATCTAATTTTATTATGTATTCTTGTGGGTGTCAGGAATCAAACTCAGGACCTTACGCTTGCCAGGCAGGCACTGTGCTGCTGAGCTATGACCCCGGCCCCTGGGCTCACTTTAATAAAAGGGTCATATGGCAACATATCCTGTGGCCATGCGCAAGCTGCATCCGTAACAGGCCTTGGAATATCTAGTCTTTGCCTTTTTAGGTCATGATTCTAATATTCATCTTACTCAAGAGTTTTAAAAGACTCTCCATTCTGTGTTCCTCTTGTCCTGGCAGCTGCTATTTCCGCAGCATCCAGGGATAAACCTACAGGCACAGAAGAGTGCTTCCTCCCTCCTGCTGGTGTTGGCTGAGCTGCCTGTTGTGGAAAATAGGGCCTGTTTCTTCTGAATGCAAGTTAGAAGAATTGCCAAGGGCTTCCTCTCAAAAAAAATTTAGATACAGTGTCTGGTCCACAGGTTATAGACTCTGCATCTAGTTGCTCCTGGCAGGGACAGAATTCTTGCCTGGACTCTTTTTTATTTACTTGTGTATTATTTATTTTATCCTATAATACCCAAATAACCAAGCAAAATGATCTTGAGACAGATAGTCCTAACTGGAAAGGAATAGTTGTGGTTCAAAGTATAGATCTTGGGGCTGGGGATTTAGCTCAGCGGCATAAGCGCCTGCCTTGCAAGCACGCAATCGTGAGTTCGATCCCTGGTATCGATAAAAAAAAAAAAAATTAAAAAAAAGAAAAAGGCTGGGGATTTAGCTCAGTGGCTTGAGCCCAAGGTCAAGAGTTCAATCCCTGGTACAAAAAACAACAACAACAACAAAAAGTATAGATCTTTCACGAAGCTAAGACCTTGTATTCATCCAACTGCAAAGTCCCCACCTGGCTCTTTTGGTCCCCTCTGATGTTAATTCAGAGAATGTAAATTGATAAGAATGACATTAAATGGGGCGTGGTGGTGCACACATATAATCCCAGCACTCAGGAGGCTGAGGCAAGAGGATCAATGCAAGTTTGAAACCAACCTGGACTGCAAAGTGAGCTCAAGGCCAGCCTGAACCGCATAGCAACACCCTGTCTCAAAAAGATTAAAAAAAAAAAAAAGATATTAACATAGTGTGAAAGCATAAGGTGTAGCTCAGTGATAAGCACTTGCCTATCAAGTACGAGGCCCTAGGTTCTATCCCCAGCAGAATGATTAGTGTTAAATACTTGCTTTGTGCAAATGTTTCTCCATCTGAGGGCTCTGGTAGCTTCTGCTCAGTAATCAAATGGAATCTGCACAGTTTCCATGCTTCCTTCTCTTGGGGTAGTTTTTCAAGGAGTAAGAAATTAGGAACAGCTTCTCAACAAACTTCTCTCCACTTCTGGGGCCAAGAAAAGAATTGGCAAAGCTAACCGCGACTTTCAGGGGTACCAGGTGACACGGAGGCATAAAACGCCAGCTGCTTTTGTTCCTTGGCTTAGTGCTGATGGAAAAGAAGGGCACTTTGGGGAGCGGAAACGCCAGCTGCCAATGAGACCGCATTCCACAGGCTGCTTCACCAAGGAAAACGCTGAGGCTGGCCTGACTGGAGCCACACCGAAGAGCGTCAGCAGGCAAATGGAAAACTTTGAAGCACCCTGTGAAGAAAAGGTCGGTTCACACACAGACACCCTCACACCTGATTCTAGGCCTGGGCACTCCTTGCTCCTCGTTTAGTTCTTGCGGATGCCCAGTGTTGGTTCTGTAAGCGGGGACCCTTGAACTGGATATGCAGAGGGACACAGAAGGCAGTTAGGGGTCCCATGGGTTCAGCCTGGGCCTTGGCTGCAGAGCCCAAGGGCACCTGACCGCATGTCCGGTCTTCGGGGTGAGGCGCCTACGCTACCTGTTCATCTCGGGGAGTGGGTGTGGAGAGGGGCAGACAGCAGCTGTTTCGTGTGTCCTGAATACGGTACAGCTCCGCATTATATCATGGAATCGGGATGTTCCCTTAATAGATGTGATTAGCTCCATTCTGTGGACCGGATTGAGGCTCAGCAAGGAAGGTGCCATGCCCAAGGCTACATGGCTGAAAAGGGCAGAGCGTTCACACTGAGCCACATCTTGAGTCCTTTTCATTTTTTATTTTTGAGACAGTGTCTCACTAAATCACTAATCTGCGCAGCTGGAACAATAGATCATCCTGCCTCAGCCCCCCAGAGTGCTAGGAGTACAATGAGTTTGAAGTAGGAGGATCTCCATGAGTTTGAGGCCAGCTTGGGCCTCAAACCAATTCAACTCTGGCTTCCTGAACTACATAGCAAGGACCTATCTCAAAAAAAAAAAAAAAATCATTTTTAACTCTAAGGTTATGGATGACAATATGATGACAATATGTATCAAGTCTAGCATCCAATGCATTTGTTTGCTTTGGTTTCCCAGAATAGAGGAATCAGATAGATGCATCAAAACACTTTTTCCTGAAATCTATGTAAATACAAACAGCCTGGGCAAGAAAAGAGAAACACGCTAAGGGTACCTAACTGCTTGCGAGTACATTTGTGGCAGTGACACATCAAAGGATGTACAGTATTTAATGTCGATTTTGGGGGATGGGTTTTAAAATACGGTTTTTGAGTCTGGGATTTAGCTCAGCAGCACAGCGCCTGCCTGGCAAACACAAAGTCCTGAGTTTAATTCCCAGTATCAGAAAAATTAAATAAAAACATAAAAATATGCTTTTTGTTTTGGATTTGTTTGTTCATTTTTTTAGGTTTTTGGCACAGTAAGAGAGAAAATATAAAATAAAATGTAGCCTTTATTCCGAGGATGTGGAGAGAACTCCATGACTATAGACAGCCTGGCATTTCTCTGACCAGAGCATGGGGCATGGGATATATATATAAACTCTGACCGGGGGTGGAACTTAAGGCGGGCATAGATGATGCACAGGGAACTGATTGGGACCTTTCTCTCTCACTGGAAAAGGAGAGAGGAAGTTGTCATATGGGCAGGAGGGAGTGGCTTCCAGGTAAACCTCTTTGATCCCGCCTCCACTGCCGTAATCCCGTGTAATTTATTCTAAGGTAAAATCCTTTCAGTGTTATTGAGATGGGATCTCACTGTACAGTCCAAGCTGGCCTAGAACTCCTGATCCTACTGTCTCAGCCCCCTGAGTGCTGGATTACAGGCTAGTGCCATCACATCTGGTTTAAAATATGTATTTTGTTCCTTTTTGCAGTACTGGGAATCGAACCCAGGGAGTACCAAACTACATCAGTCCTCTTGTTTGGGGCCCGGGGGGTACTGGCAATCAAACTCAGGACTTTGTACTTGCCAAGCAGGCACTTATGCCACTGAGCTGTATTGTCAGCCCTCCTGTCCCCTTTTTTTTTATTATTATCAGATAGGGTCTTGCTAAATTGCCCAGGCGAGGCTTGTGCTTTGCAACCCTCCTACCTCAGCTTCCCCAGTAGCTGGGGTTGCAGGCATGCATTACCATATCTGATCAAAAGTATGTGTTTTTAAACTGAATTTAGAATCGCAGCTTTACAGAGTTTACCTATCAAAACATCTGAAGAATCCAAGGTTTCCCCAGTCAGTCTGGAAGCTGCTGCTCTTTGTTTTTCTGACCTTTGAGGGGAAGAGGAGGTTCGGCACTGTTGCCTTAGTACAGGAAGGAGCAGCGTTTCGTTTGAAGTGCGCCACCTATTCAGCAGTAGCCCCTGAACTGTCACCCAGATGCTGTGCAAAGAATCCCTGGCAGCCACCTCCAGGGCTGAGGGAGCCTTTGCAGTCTTTGGAAAGGGCTCAGAGAACTCTGCGGCATGACCATTCAGCAAGGCAGCTGAGTTCTAAGAACAAAGCAGCATAAGCAGAATAGAGGAAAGGGACTCCGGCAAGGGGACTTGGGAAATAGCTGAAAGGAAGCTGATCCTTCTTCTTTTCTTTGCTTTTTAAGTAAGTTTCTGGCCCTTCTTTTGAAAGCTCCATGGGCACCAAGTCTTACACCTGCAGCCCTGCGGGACTGCCTGTGCAATGCCTCCCCACCTTTGTAGAACTTGAAACTCAAACATGACAACGTCCTCTTGTTACCTCCTGGGCAAATCAAGTAGCTACTGGGGCCCAAGCTCTGGGCTTGGGGACTGTGGCTGCTTCAGAGTGACGCCTCTGCAGCCCCAAAGGAGAGATAATGGGGTGTTGGCCATGTGCCACAGCAGTGGCTGCAGCTCTCCAGGTGGAAAGTTCCAAACTGAGAGCATCAGGCTTGGGTGGTGTTTTGGTTTTCTTTCTTTAGGGACTTGGGTCAAAGTCTCATTTGGTAGTTTGGATACTGAGGCCCCAGGGCTATCATCACTTGCTTATACCCTGCTATGAAAGAGAACTGACTGGCAAACTGAAGCCATTCTTGTCTACCCCCATCCGCCCACCCTATGCCTTTAGAAGGAAATAGCAATGATCACATTTCCTTGACCTGGCCACCTGCTAATTTTCTGGGCACTTTTGTTAGCATCTCAGACATCCACAGCCTCTGTCCCACCCCCATTCTTTTTGTTTCATTTTGCTTTTTGTTTTTGTTTTTTGAGACAGGGTCTCACCATATAGTTCAGGCTGGCCTTAAACTATATAGCCCAGGTTGGCCTCAAACTCTCAGCAATCCTCCCGCCTCAGCCTTCTGAGTGCGGGGATTACAGGCATACACTGCTACACCTACTCAAAACTTTTCTTCTTGCCAAGCTCACATTCTCATTGCAGTCACCTTGGGCTAAGTCCCCTCCCTCTTCAGAAATCTCCCTCCACTCCCCCTTCCCTTCCTGCACTGACTCCAGGACTTGCTAGTCTCCTTCAGCAGCTCTCTCAGATCACTTGTCTGCATTTCCTCTTCTTTGGAAAACTCACCAGCTTTGCCCTTGGAGACCAGTCTGCTCACAGGCGCTGTCGCTGGCTCCTATGTGTCTGCTTAAGATTCACTCAGCTCCCTGCTTGTGTTCCCCAGTTTTCAGTGTCACCCCCTTCCTTCCCTAGTTCCCTGTCTCAAGACCTTCAAGTCAGTCACACCTGACATCTCTTCTATGTTAGCCGATTTAATTATCATAACTTTGTTCTTAATTATTGGTTACACAACTAAGACTCATAGAAACCAAAGACTTTTACCCCAAAACATCAAGCATGGCCATCCCAGTGAGGAACAGGAGTGGGACCCGGAGGGTATGGAAGCCTATCTCTGTGTGCTGCTGGCTGGGTCCACTGCTTTCTGGGTGCTCCTGCCATCTATCCTCTTCAGTATAGAGGATAGTGAACCAGGATATTAGTATAGAAGATTGTGGGCTGAGGATGTAGCTCAGTGGCACAGCCTGGCAAGCGCGAGGTCATGAGTTTGATTCCTGGTACAAAAAAAAAAAAAGATATTATAGCCAGGAGTGGTGGTGCATGACTGTGATCCCAGCACTCGTGAGGCTGAGGCAGGAGGATCACCCACCTTGAGACCAACCTGGGCTACATAATGAGTTCAAGGTCAACCTGAACTACATAACAAGACCCTGTCTCAAAATCCTCCCCTTAAAAAAGATACATCTAAAATCCTTAGATTCTACTCTCCTTTCAGACTTTCTATGTCTGTAAAAGGAGAGGAAGAAAGAAGCACTTTGTTTTAAAAAAAAATCCATATGATGTATTATTCTGAAGGTTTTCTCTCTTTTTTTTTTTTGTCTTTTTAGACAGGGTCTCACTATGCAGCTCAGCTGGACTTGTGCTCACTTTGTAGCCCAGGCTGGTCTCAAACTTGCAATGATCCTCCTGCCTCAGCCTCCTGAGTGCTGGGATTATAGGCGTTTGCTACTATGTCCAGCTTATTCTGAAGTTTTACATGTCTTGGATATCAATTTCCTCAGCACATGTAAAACTAGTCTGTGTGTGTGTGTGTGTGTGTGTGTGTGTGTGTGTGTGTGTGTTTTGCTGAGGCTCAAACCCATCCTAGGCAAGTCCTCTACCACTGAGCTCTATCCCCAGCCCTCCTTTTTAATGATCCCATAATATTTTATAGTTCAGATATACCATTGTTTATTTCTCCAGTGGTGTGGTTTGAATGTGTACATCCCTGTGAAATTAATATGTTGAAACTTAATAGCCAAACAGATAATATTAAGACGTGGGCCTTTGAGAGGAGTTGAAGTCAGTCACCAGAGGCGGTGGTCATACCTGTAATCCCAGCTACTTGGGTGGTTTAGGTAGGACAATCAAAATTTCCAGGCCAGCCAGGCCAGTTCATGAGACCCTGTGGCACAATAAAATGTAACTCAGTGGTAGAGCATCCCGGATCAGATCCCCAGTATGAGAGAGAGGAGAGGGAGAGAGAGAGACTGACTAGCAATTTTATCATGTGTTGGGAGTGTGGACCTATGAGTTGAGTTACTCAGGCCCTTCTGCCTGTCTGCCTTCTGCCATGTTAAGAGTCAGCAACAAGGTACCATCTTGGAAACAGAAAACAACCCTCAGATAACACTGAATCTACCAACAACTGAATCTTGAACTTTTCAATCTCCAGAGCTCTAAACTATAAGTTTCTATGTTAAAAATTTTATTGGTACATGTTTGCAATTCATGCGGTTTACAGTCATCTTGGAGAGTGGTTCCATGTGTGTATAACAGCTTTCTTTTTAAACCCCCTCCTGCTCCGCCCTCCTCCCCCTTTTTGGCACTCTTTGAAGTTATTTGTCTTAGCTCCTGTTGTGGCCTAGAGTATTTGCATTAGCTGGGAGGATCAGGTTCCTGTACATGGTACATCTTTACTCCTCTCATGTCTCCTCCCCTCCGGATCACCCCTTGCCCTTGTTCTCTTGGATCACTTCCTAGTGCAGGAGATCCATCCCTTGTCATTTTCTATCCTTCCTTTACCATTTTCTTTCTTTACATTACCTCACTCAAAGGAGAGACACCATATGGTATTTAAGCTTGTTGGCTTTATTCACTCAACATTGTATTTTCCAGGTGCATCCATTTTTTCTACAAATATCTCAGATTTGTCATTCTTTATAGCCCAATAGTATTCCATTATAAAAAGATGCCACATTTTCTTTATCCCATCATCTGTTGGTGGGTATACAGACTGCTTCCAAAGCTTAGCTACTAGGAACCGTGTTACCAAAAACCGATATGCATGTATCCCTGCAGTATGACGAGCTAAGCTCTTTGGGAAAGTTATCGAGCAGGGCAATCTAATTTCAGTTTTTTTGAGAAATTTCCACGCTGATTTTCTATGTTTTATAAATTACTTAGTCTGTGATACATTTTATTTTGAAGCATCAACTCAGACAACCTGTCTCCAATCAATATACAGATTTAGCTACTAGAAACACATCATCCATGATGATCATTCTGCAAGTTGTATGCTTACTTGTGCTCACATTTTTGCAGAATGGTCTCCTAAAATTATTTTATAGCCATTTATAACAATGAAAGGATAAGCACATCTAACGTATAGCCAGCTCCTCTGCAAGGCGGTTTCCACACACCCCACGGTCAGTGTGTGGGTACCCACTTCTCCACAGTGTTTTTTCCTGATCCCTGGCCTAGAGGATGTAGTTGCAGGTCTATCTGTAGAAACCCAGTCAACAGAAGTTCCTCTTTGGTTTTCATTGCACAAGACCAAAGATGGCTCAACATGTGCTTTGTCTTGCAAGAAATCTTCCTTATTCAAGATTCACTGTGTAAAACCCCTGGCTTCTCACTGCTCAGAGCTTTAGGGGACATACTTTGCTGGTTCACTCAATGGTCATCCTTTCTGTCTATTCTGAAGTAGTAGTACACACACACACACACACACACACATCTTCCCTTCTCTCCTACCCTTCTCTGGCCTCTTCTTCCTGGTTGCCATAAGGTGGACAGACCTCCTTTGCTGTCACGATGTGTGGTGCTACCATAGACCCAAAGCGATGAGGCCAAATGACCATGGACTGAAACTCTGAAACCATAAGCCCAATAAATCTTTTCTCCTTATAAATTGTTTATTTCAGGTATTTATCACACTAATAAATAATTGAATATTAGGCAAATTCAAGGAAACATGATTGGATGCTAACAGCCTTTATTCCCATAGTTCCAGCAGGTTGGAGCATTTCTACATGCAGCCACCAGAGATCTCCCAAGGTTGATCTTGGAGCAAGTGGCATTTGGCACAGAGGATGCCTCTGGTCTACCACTCAGTAATAAGCAAAAGGGCCCACAGAGCTCTCAACCCTTGCCATGCTGTTCCTCCTACCTGAATGGAGTTCCTTCTCCATTTTTGCCTGTCTGTTTCTTTTCTCTCTTTCTCTGTTTTTTTGTTTGTTTGTTTTTTTGAGATAGGGTCCCACCATGTAGTTCAGGCTGGCCTTAAACTATGTAGACCAGGTTGGTCTAAAACTTTCAGCGATCCTCCTGCCTCAGCCTCCTCCTGAGTGCTGGGATTATAGTTGTGGACCATCACACCTGGCTTTTGCCTGCATTTCTTATAGGGAAGCTTCGCCTCCACCACCTCCAGAGTATCCCCCAAACTTTACTTCTCTCCCTCCACCAGGCTGGCGGGAGCGTTTTGTGCTGACTTACTACCTGGCATACCATCCAGGTATGTGATGGTGGGAGTGGAATGTGTGAGCATAGACACCAACAGGAAGATGAACCAAGCAGATTTTGGTCAGAGCTCTCAGCATGGGAAGCAGAAGTACAATGGGATCTGGTTGAACAGGGGCAAAAATATCTGCTGACAAGCAGGTATACGTGTGCATGCATGTGTATATATGTGTGTGTGTGGCTGGGATCAAACCTGGGGCTTTGCACATACTAAATATACACTCTACCACTGAGCTACCCAGTCTGGCAACATTTCTATGAGCAAGAGAAAGCTCAGATTCTTTAACACCGGCTTGTGACCATGGGCGCCCCAGTTGAATTCATGTTAGACTGTCCCTTTCAAACAAGTGTACAAAAGAACAGGCTTGTGCATCCACCCTGTTTCAAAACCAAAGGCCTGCTTTGCCATTTGGAAGATGATAACATCTGATATTCTAGAAACTCCTGTTTCCAAAACAGCCTGCTAACAGCAGAAGGCCCTTTCCCTGATGCTTTGCCCAGCAGATCCAGCCCCAAGAAGCTTGACAACCCGTCAGTCAAACAATGCTAAGGAAGTTAGCTGACCTCTCTGGAAGTAGCAGAGTCTGCCTCTCTCTTTGAAAAGCAAGGTGCCAAGATGGGGCTCGGCAAAGGCTTCATGAGTGTCTGGTGGGGTGGAGGTCACAGGTGGGGCTGGATGTGAGCGCCAACGTGCTCCCCAGGTTCAGATGGCCTCTGCAAGCGGGACCTGGGAGCCTCTTGGAGGAATCTGTCAGCAAGGACAGCCCATTGGAGGGCCATGGGAGGGGGGACCTGCCACACAACCAGATGCTGGGCAGCGTGGGCTGGAAAAGGACAAAATTAATACCAGGTACCGCATGTGTAAGGCCAGATTTATTCACGAGGATAAGAGGGGTATCTTCACAAATTTCTGGAAATACTTGTCAGTGGCTGGGGAGGCTCTTACACAAGACTGGGGCAAGAGGCAATAAAATTCCAGTGGACCCCTGGCCATTATGACCTGGCAAAAGATAAGACACATGGAGGTTTTCTTTGGTACATTTCCTCTCACTTCCCCACCCCCAGCAAACTTTCAGTGAAGGCCCAAAACTGAAAAACATTTCATCAAAGGTGTGTGACTATCTTCAGCAAAGATCAGGAACTCCCAGCTGCACAGAGCTGCAAACCACACTTCTTCAGCCCTGGTGCATTCTACTTTGAACTGGGGGCAGACAGAGAATGCCCTGTGAGACTGTAGCTCCTGGGAAGGATACAGCAGATCAGCTCATTGTGTGCAGCAGGCTGGCTGTCTCCAGTCCTTCTATTCTCCAGCCAGTCCCAGGCAGCCCAGGAAGACCCAAAGCCTCACGTGGTCCTAGAGCACCACGGAGATCCTCAAGGATGGCTCTGGAGTGCAGCTGCACAGACCAGCCATTTGTTCCTTAGGAGTAATGACAACTTACCCTTCTATCTTGCCTTTCAGCTGAAGGGGTGAATTTCAGTTGCTCAACCAAGGGCTATTTTTCTGGCTTGCAAGTCCTTGACCAGTCTGAATATGCAGAAAGGAGCCAGGAATACAAGTGTATTGAGGCAGTTCCAATGAGGCCATGTGCCCCGGCTCTTTGCAAAATCCCATCTGGTTTTATTTTGCAGAGACCAAGGAAGGTCCATTTTTGTGTAACTAGGGAGCATTTGGAGGAGTCAACTCTTCGTTTACAAATACCAGGGCTCCAGGGTGGAGCCGAATTTGACTGGCACCACACCACGGGGTTCCTCACACAGAGGACACTGGCCTGACTATGCCAGCTGTGCTCGGTAACTGGATTAGTATTGCCAAAGGGGCTTGGCCAGACCCCCATTTCTCCAATCAACTGGTGATTTCCTAGTCAAGAGCTCAGAAAAGGAGCCAGTCTGTTTCCTCAAGGGCATCTAAGCTCTGAAATTGCCAAACAAGAACTTGGGTATCCTTTTAGCCCCGAGTCTTCTCTGTGAGTCCCAGGGGTTCTGGATTATTCTTTGACCTCACCAACACACATGTGTGTACTCATGGGGGTTTTGTTGAGTAAAAGTACATTTTTTCCTTTCAGTGTCTTTTATTGAGTATGGTTGGTCCTTTTCAATAGTTTTTGCTAATAATAAGCTTAGTATTCAAATATGTAAGAAACAAGATAAGTTCTATATCTTTTAAAGCATTTGGTTGACATATAATAGGAAAGAGGGGGTTTGATTCTACAGTGAGGCAAATGCTTTTCCTCATGACCACAGAACGAACAAGGACCCAGGGACCTGGGAATGGCAAGATTCCCCGGGCTCAGGGATGAGACATCAGGATGGGCTGGGAGCATTTTGATTCCACTATCTGGCTGGACTTGCTGAAGACAGGCTGTTCTATAAAAATATGCAGCAGTCATGAAGAGACCTTCTTTGTTTTTGTCTAACTTAGGGCACCAGCTTAATCAAATGCAGAAAACAAGCAAAAATGCAGGGTCGGCATCCATTGTTAGGCAGCTTTTGTTCATCAGACGTGAGAGGCCTCAGGCCAAAGCCAACTCCTATGAGGACACGGTGTCTCTGGGATCCAGCCTAGGGATGATGGCCCACTCTGAGAGGACCACTTTGAAAAGAGGCCAACCTACATGGCCTCTGTGGTCTCACTGATATATATCTTGCATCACCCCCCTGAATTCTAGGGGCACCCCGGCTAATTCTCTGATGAAGGCCTGTCTCAGAAACTGTACCAGGAGGGATTAGGTTGCTTATCTCTCCCAAGCTTTGGTTTGTTTTTCTAAGCAACATCTTTTGGAAATAAATACCTGGAATAAGGAGTCGAATGAAAGGAGACCAGATAGCAAAGTTCCTCAAAATGTTGTTAAGAGGCTGGGAGTGGTGGTGCACGCCTGTAACCCCAGCATTCAGGAGACTGACGCAGGAGGGTCCTTAAGAGTTTAAGACCAGCCTAGTTTACAAAGTAAGCTCAAAGCCAGCCTGAACTGCATAGCAAGACCCCATCCCCCCACCAAAAAAGAATGTTGGTAAGAGGTTTGCAACTTGTACTCACTGCTCAGGGTCAGTGCTGCATGGGCCTTATGTGACTGCAAAGGAAATGTCCTTTTTTCTCTCACCTGGGAGGCTGAAGTTGGCTGGTTTCACTACAAGAACATTTCTGTTCATCCCCACCAGGAATGCCATGCATTCCAGAAGATGCCAGAGCTGGGAGGTACCTTGGCAGCTTATTGGTGGGGGACATTTGAATGATTCCAGGGAATCTGTGTGGAGCTGTGGTTCTCCATCTCTGCTTCTCCATCAGTGACAGGCCTGGGGCTGATTCCTCTTCAAGCCCCTCTGATGCCCTGCGTGTATCAATGCTGATCACTTGTGAAGCAAGGCCGTGGCAGACGGTGAACTCACACTTAAGGAGTTCCTTGGCAGCTGTTGTGAGGCGGCAAGATGTCCTCTGGGTTTAGGAAAGGAGTTGCTGGGAGGGAATCAGACGGAACTGTCATAGGATGGAGGCCAGCGTTTGGCTGCCTCTTGAGCCCAGTTTGCTGGCTTTCAGGGCCCACAGACCCCTGGGAAATCCTGGCCAATTCCTGATGATCCTGGTGGCAGTGGGGAAGCAGTGCCTCCAGTGGTGCCAGCTGGATCTGTCGGATGTGCCAAAGCTGGCAGCCTTGTGCACCCTGCTTATATTGGCAGGTTTGCTATCTCCCTGGATCCACCACCAGCCTGTAGCTGAAGCCCTTTCAAATTCATCCTCAGTAAGTGCCAAGCCAGCTCCTCCCAGGCTCCGGTTTCTAACAGGTCCAGGTAGAGAGACCTCCCAAGCTCCTCAAAACAACCCACACCTAGCAAATGGCTCCAATGCCTAGCATTCTGCTCCCCCAGTCTTGTGCTCTATGTCTTGCAGGTTGATTACCTCAGTGGTCACCACTTTCTCCAACTAACTGCTGACTTCCCAAACACCTTTCCCAGTCTCACTACAAGAGTTCTCAGGATTTACCTGTGAATATCCAGCAGGCAGATTCCCTGCACACTGCCGAGTTCTCCCACTGTTGACAAACCACTTTTCACAACTCCAGAAAGCACCCTGATTCCTCCTCTGATGCCCAATATTAGGCACAACGCAGTCCAGGATGTGCAGATAGGATCAACAGGAGTCGGGAGGTGTGGCAACACATCATGTCTTGCACTAGCCATTTGTCCAGGACTGTGCATGGTGGATTTTGTAATCTAGTTCCACATGCACTGAATGAATGAACGATCTCCCAGTACGCAGACAGACAAGCAGTAGATTTTATTTTCTGTGGAGGGTTGATCTTGGTTTCCCGTTCATAGCCTTGTACTAGCTGAGTAAGGTAGGGAAAGTCAAGTCTTTCTCTTTCCTTACCTGAAAGTGATGGACAGACAGGAGGAAGGACTGAACTTTGCCAACAGATAGATCTACCTGCTCTAATGAGCGAATATCCTTAGTCTTTGAAAGGATGTGGAGGTGGCTGCCATCAGAGACAGCAGAGGCCACTGTGCCCAAGAAGTCCATTGGTCCAGAGTGCCACCTCTTCAGAGCTTAGCACCTGCTGTGTAGATGGAGCAGAGGCTGTGGCTCCAGGTCCCAAGCTGAGGACCCATCAGCACCCCCAGGGAAAGGAGCTGCCTTCCTATACCTGCCAGTGGTGGACATTTGTCCGAGAAAAGACACTGGGTTTGGAGACAGTCCAGTCCCACAGCCAGCGTCTACTAAAACGAATTCCCACTCAGGGAAGCCTTCGGTCAATCCAAAGGGAAGGGGAGAGATCTCCAGTTTGTTTTTTAGAAGCGAACCCCTGGGGCCCTGAAGAGTTCTAGCAAGTGAAAAGCTATGGCTCCCACTAGAGGGCCCGAGGCCCCTGAGACAGCCCGTGGGCAGCCTGCGAGCTAGCCCATCCTAAGTGTCCACCTCTGCGCCCCTCGCAGAACTTCTCTGCTTGGTGCGGCCCCAGCCTGCTCAGCTGCGCACCCAGGTGAGGCAGCGACCCGCGCCCTCCACCCCCACCTCGGCCCCGAGGAGCAACGAGCCAGCCTCTTTCCTCGGGGCAGACGTGAGCGTCAGAGCCTGCCTTGCTGAGCCAACAGGCGGCTGGAGCCATACGAAGCACATTAACTATTAATAATTTCCAGTTGTTTGCTTGCTCCCCGAGGCCTCTGCAGGCTGGGACTGGCTCCCCTGGACTGTCAGCTCTGGAGACATTAGCGCCTGCCGGGATCCACTGGGGAGGGGCAAGGGGTCACCGCGTCCCCCGGGCCCGGGCTCGAGAGGGGCTCCCACCTCCGCTCGTGGCGAGGTAGGGGGCAGGCCGCGCGGATCGCATTGCACCCCTTGAGCTCGGCGATTGGCGCCCAGGGCGAGCGCAGCGCGGGCGGCGCACGGCAGGAGCGCAGCGGCCCCTGGCGCCCGGGTTGGCAGCGGGACCGGCGTTGTGGGCGGGGACGCTGGGTGGGCGGGACCGCTGGGTGGGCGGGGCGGAGGGCGGGGCCGAGAGCCCGGCGGGCCGGCGAGACTCGGGTGGCGCGCTGGCTGCGGGGCGGGAGGGCGGTCCGGAGGCAGCGGCCGGGCCGCGTGTGCACCCGCCGCCCGCTCGCCAGCTCGCGACTCCCGCGCCGGCTCCCGCCGGCCTCGCCACGCGCAGAACCATGGTGGGCCGGCTGAGCCTGCAGGATGTCCCCGAGCTCGTGGACACGAAGAAGAAGGGAGACGGCGTCCTGGACAGCCCGGACTCGGGGCTGCCCCCCAGCCCAAGCCCCAGCCACTGGGGGCTCGCGGCGGCCGGGGGCGGCGGCGGCGGCGGCGGCGGCGGGGACCGCGCTCCGCCCCCCGGCGCTCTGGAGCCCTGCGCGGCGGCGACCCCCGCGGCCCCGGTGAGTGCCCCGTTCTCCCTCCGGCCCGCGGCTGGCCCGGGACCCCCGGCGCTCCGCTGCGCCGCCCGGGCGCGCTGTCTGTGTCGCCTCCCGCCCGTGGAGACGGCGTGGCCTTCGCCGGCGTCTCGGGGCGGGAGCTCCTCGAGAGACTTGGCCAGCTGGAGCCGGTGGCTGGAAAATTGTCATCGCCTGGGAGGCGCGGGAGCCCTGGGAGAGGAGCCGCCGTCCCCTCCCTTCGAGGTGGCGGCCCCCGGGTCTGCCAGGCTGCGGCTCCGCCGCATTCCTTCCCGGTCGGGGCGGGTGGGGCGCGCGGGACACCGCGGGGAACCTCCGCCTCCCCCTCCCCCTCTCGTGAACCCAACACCCTGCGGCTTTGCCCGTAGCTGGCAGCCCTCCCTGGGCCTGCCTCCTGGAAGGTCCCGAAAAGGGGTGTGCTCTGGGCTCCCCGATTCAGAGCTAACAGGCCAGTCTTTGGGGGACCTTTGAGGCGCCCCAAGATCCAGATTCCAAGGTCACCCTTGGTGGTCCTGAACACCTAACCCAGTGCCCTGCACTTAATAGATGGGAGGGAGGCCTGATGAGTGGAATTTTAAAAGTACTAATCCTTTTATTTTAAAACTTAAAAAACAAAATCCACCAAGTCTGTCTTGCCTTAGGAATGGCTCAGATGTTGGTGTTTGTTACCTTTACTCAGCGCTCAGGAGAGGCCACATCCTGTCAAAGCTCAAAGGAGGATGGGTGCGAAGTAGAGTTTAGGGGACGGGTGTGGTGCTGTCCCTCTGCCTGAAGTAGTTGGTGGCAGTATTGTGAGCCCAGATTGGAACTTTGGTGTGCAAAGCCGCCTTGACCCACTGACCTAGTCTCCTGACTGGCATCAGTGTGTCTTTGTCAGGAGGTGTTGCCTGTACTTTGGTCTTCAGAGCTTTCTCTGTGATCCGCTCTAGCTCCATCTTCCACCTGCCCTGACTGACGTGGGCCAGACACACAACAGTGGTGCCCTCCTCCACTCCGCTTGCAGGTTGCCTCTTCTCTCTCAACAAAGTCTCGCTGACTCCCTTCCCTGGCCAACTCATCTGGGCACCTTTTCTGGGAACCCTTCTGATGCTTTTCAGAGCCTTACCAGAGCCTGTGGCTTCCTCTCTCCATTCCCTGGCGATGTTTTGTGCAAGGTTCTGTCACAACATCTCTTGTCCACTCCATCACCATGCCACACCTGGAGGCACGGGGAGGATTTGTCAGATGGTCAGGGATGAGAGAACGGAGAAAGTGGGACAAGGGGAGTGCATGCGGAAGGCTGCTGTGAGTGTTGGATTGTGGCCACCTCCTTGTGTAGCCAGATCATCACAGATGCCCCCAGGGCTGCCTGGGAGGTATCTCTGCTGTTGGAGGATCTCTGGCACCTGGGGAGTTGGGGACAAAGCAGGCCCACACCATCCACTAGCCATGGTGTATACCCACTTCCTTTTTCCCAAGTGGGTTTCCTAAACCCTTCACCCAAAAGCCCAGGAGCTGGGTTCCCAGGACCCTTTGCCTCTCCCTGTTTTGGTCCCCTTAGGGTTTTGCATTTTTATACGCCTCAACTCCACACCTGGTCTTGTTAGCACAATACGGGTTTCATGGCCAGTCTTGTAGAGCTGTTTGCCTCTTACCCAGCTCGGGTGTGGGATTGCCACCTCCACATCCTAGCCTGAGTTGAGAGCCTTCTCTCAAATTAGGCAAAGAAAATGACAGATCTCACATAACCAGGGAACACAAAAGACTGCTGAGGTCAAACTGCACTGTGCTTATCATGGTTTGTATTGATCTTAGAAGCCAGGATTCCCACAAGGGGGTGTCCAGCGTGGAACTGTCCCCTGATGAGCCCTCTGCTGAGGCAGAGCACCTCCTGTGGGTCTATGGGGCTAGGGATGGCTGCCTTCAGTAGGCTGTGCGCTTTGTCGGGCAGGCGCTGTGCTGCTGAGTTTTCTGCATAGTGGAGCAGATGCAGATCTCAGTGTTCCTCTTACCCAGGAGACTGAGTTGTGCGATTCACATCTTGCCTGGGTGTCAATTTGCCCCAGAGGCCAAGGAGATGGGAGGAGTGCACTGAATCTGATTTCAGAAAACCCTGGGCAGCATTTCTTTTGGTTTGTTTTTTCTACAGTGTCACAGCCAGTGTCACAGAGGGGTGCCACATAATTGAGGGTTCTGGAGTGTGGGGCTCTGGTTCAGTGAGGCTTACGGTATTTCCGCTGCTGTGTGGTGGCCCCTGAGTCTGGCCACCATCCTGAAGTTGAGATGGAACCTGCTTCCTCTTTTCTGCCTTTCACAAAACCGTAGTGAGATTCGGTGCCCTGCTCCCTAAGTGTGCAAATGTGGTCACGGAAGGATGTCGTGTGACTCTTCTGAAGGTACAGAGTGCAGCTGGGATTTGAACCCAGGCCTTCTGGCTCCCTGCCCAGTGCTCTTCTCAGGTGGAGGGTCACCCCTTCCCTGGTGTGCCCAGGACGCTGGACACAGACCACCAAGGGGAGCACATCTACCCAACGTCTTACAACCACCCTCTTCTCTGTCCTAGAAGAACCCAGCATCTCTCCCCAACACCCTTTCTGCTGGCTGCTCACCGAGGCTTTGCCCCCTGTCCTTCGGAGAAGGAGTGGAGTTTGACCCCTTACCACCGAAGGAAGTAAGGTAAATACAGCAGGTCTGATTTTACTTCTTAAATTTTCACCAGATGTGGAAGCTTATTACTTTAAAAATTAATTGTGGAAATATGCCCAAGACTATAATTTGTTGGGTGCTCCTTCAGATTTTTTTCCCCTGCATTTTAACCAATTAAATACATGTACATTCTTTGTCATTTGTTTGTGTTTTTTTTTTTGTTGTTGTTTCTTTGGTTTTTTTTTTTTTTTCCTGTCTTTTTGAGACATGGTCTCACTATGCAGCTCAGACTGGCCTTGAGCTCACTTTGTAGCCCAGGCTGGTCTTGAACTCACAAGGATCCTCCTGCCTCAGCCTTCCGAATGCTGGGATTACAGGTGTGAGCCACCATGCTCGGCTTTGTTTTTTTTTTTTTTTTTTTTTTTTTTTTTTTTTTTTTTTTTTTTTTTTTTTTTTTTTTTTTTTTTTTTTTTTTTTTTTTTTTTTTTTTTTTTTTTTTTTTTTTTTTTTTTTTTTTTTTTTTTTTTTTTTTTTTTTTTTTTTTTTTTTTTTTTTTTTTTTTTTTTTTTTTTTTTTTTTTTTTTTTTTTTTTTTTTT
>PVLA01006650.1:0-38649 GCA_004027455.1 Hydrochoerus hydrochaeris | reverse complement strand
AAGTACTGTAACTTTATGCACTTCAAATATCAGACACTTTTTTTTTTTTTTTTTGGTACCGGGAGTCAAACTCACAACATTGCACTTGTCAGGCAGGTCCTGTGCCGATGAGCTGTATCCCTGGCCCAGATACTGCAATTTTTTTTTCAAATATTGATTCTTCTTTCCAGGTGCTTCCCACCCCCTCCCCTCTTGAAGGTGTCATAGCCTTGTTTTGTGTTTTCCTGTCATGGGACAAGTTCTTGTCTTTCTCTGAGAATGATCTCACTCAGGAGTATCCAGGAGCAAAGATTCACTGAGAGGCTCCATTAAAGCAATGTCTTTTAGAGAAAGGAATTGTAATTTTAGTAACTGGGGGTTTTGTAGCTGGAGTTTCAGTAGCATTGACACAAAAGGCCCTTTGATGTGGAACAAAGAGAGTTTTATGGGTTTAGAGGTGAGCAGTTTTGCCTTTTATTCCTGTGGAGCTTGTATTTCTAACAAGACAAGGATGTATCTTGATAACATTAGTGTATACCAGCCTCTTTTTCACCTGCCCAAGGGGAGCAGACAGTCCCATCCGACTCCCAGCACAGAATGCTGGTTCTTACCTGACCGGGGTAGCAGCTGGTAGCCATGTCTCTCTGTGATGCTTGTGCCTGTGGAGCTGCAGTCAGAATGTAGCAAAGTGCTTCTTTGAACTCCCAAATTACCAAAGGTTTTAAAAAATAAAGTAACTGAAGAACATAGATGACAACTTATTTTATGGAAATCGAGATTATAGTTGGCTTTCAACAATTCAGGTCAGGTTCCCGAGTCCCTGGGTTTGGGAGAAGGCCAGACCAAAGGCCAGGGTAGATCAAATGCCAGCCCTCCCTATGGCCAAGCTTCCAGAGTTGGCACTCAGGATTTCCGGGTTTTTTCTTCTCCTCTCATTAAAGAGCTGCTCAGTCACCTGAGGGAGCAGAGGAGAAGCCACTTCATTCTACAGTACTGTTACATGTCACTTAGTGACAGAGCCATATTCAGAGAAAACGTGTTAGACGATTGATTTTGCCTTTATGTAAACACCACGAGATGGATGTACACAAACTAAGGAGAATACAGCATCACAGGCCACACAATCTTGTGGCACCGCCACTGTAGGTGTGTGGGGCCGTGACTGTAATTACTGTGTTCTAGCATGAGGCACTCCTTATAGAAAGAGAAAACTGAGGCTCAGTCAGGTGAAGCCACCAGGTTAAGGGCCCTTGCCTAGGTAAACGGGGGCAGAACCGTGGGGCTGCAGGCTGCAGTGAGAAACGAGCGCAGGGTAAGCTTTGGAATCCTGCCACCCTGCATTTAAACCCCAGCTCATGCCCGGGGCAGCTCAGGGACACAGCACTTGCCTAAGGTGCACAAGGCCCTGGGTTCCATTCCCAGCATCACAGGAATAAATCCTGCTTCGCCTCTCAGTGGCACCATGACTGCTGTCTCTGCAGCTCTCTTCCCTCTCAGTGTTGTTGAAAAGGCTGAATTTGATTTGAGGATAAAGCGCTTAGAGTGGTTGCACCTGGCACAGAGTAAGTCCCTCTGTCCTGCTTCTCACTGGCACAGCCACGTTTCAGTTTTTACACTCCCTAGCGACTCAGTCGCAGTCAGCCGTACCCCATTCCAAGCGCCCCTAGGTCTGAGAAAGGTGTTCATTCTGCTTGATGTCTCCCCAGGTACACCTCCTCGGTCAAGTACGACTCCGAGCGCCACTTTATCGATGATGTGCAGCTGCCCCTGGGCCTGGCAGTGACCTCCTGCAGCCAGACGGTCATCTGCATCCCCGACTGCACGTGGCGCAGCTACAAGGCTGAGGTGCGCTTCGAGCCCCGCCACAAGCCCACGCGCTTCCTCAGCACCACCATCGTCTACCCCAAGTACCCCAAGACCGTCTACACCACCACCCTGGATTACAACTGCCACAAGAAGCGCAGGAGGTTTCTGTCCAGCGTGGAGCTTGAGGCCACCGAGGTCCTGGGCAGCGACGGCCTCTCGGATGAATGCTGACTTGTGCGGGCTGGTTGGCTTGGACCAGCCGTCAGCTCTCCACCCTGGTCCCCAGACCACCTGTGGGGGCCTCGCCCGTCATTCCAGCCCTAGATGAGTCTCACCTGGAGATAGCGCTGAGCCATTTGGGGAAGGAAAAAAAATCACCACATCTTGTAATTACTGAGATACTTGGTTTCGTTTTTAAATTTTCAAATTATCTTCGAAAGGAGTCTATTTCCTGGTTTGCTGCTGCGTTTCTGCAAGGCCTCCATATGAAGAGCAGATAAAAAGACAACTAAATAAAAAAGAGAATGACAACGAGTGGGACCAGGGAGCGAGCGGTGGAGGTGAGCACTACTGCCGTCCTGGGTGTGAAGAATGGGTGGAAAAGTCCCTGACATGGGAAAAGTGGGTTGTAAGACGTTTCAGCCACATAAGTCTCTTCACTGCTACAAGAGTTGAGCTAATGCAGTAAATTGTGATACCCGTATGTGTTCAATCTGTGGAGAGTTGAGTTCCATTCCGTTTTTATTTCTGCTTCCATTTGTACTTCATGTTAACTAAAACTCTTGGATTCCCTCGGTCTTTTTCATGATAGCAAAAAACCCCAAACCACAATGCAAGATGCCTTTGGGGGTTGGGGGGGAAGCTCCCCGTGTCTCCACATACTTCTGATGGCCAGGTGGACCGATGGCTGCTTGGGAGCAGTGGCTTCTGTCCCATCCCCAGCAGCCAGTCCAGGCGCGGACTCTGGCTCAGCCCTTGCACACTTGGCATCTGGTTGGCATCTCTGTAGCCTTGGGTAATTCTCTTGATAGGTATTGTGGGCTTTCAAAATGTTTTCCAGTTTTTTCATGAGGCAGAATGTAGCAGTGGGCTCTTTTGAAGGAAACAGCATTTTGAAAGAATGCCTTGGAAAAATGCTTTCTGGGGCTCTTATCAGGGAGGCCACACCTATGTCCCACTGCCTTTGGGAAGAGCTGAATGTAGATGCTTCTGGTGTCCCAGTCATCGTGATCAAGTATCTGGATGGACTTGTTTTTAGGACTTAGGTGTTGTTGAAATTGTAGAAGAATTGGGTCTAATCCAGCAGTACAAAAAAAAAAAACAAGGATTCTTGTCCCCTACCCCCGGGGTTAAGCTGAGTTCAGAACAGAAAACGGTGGCGCAATTCAGCTACCACAACTTGGCCATTAGAGCAGTGGAGGACATTTCTTTTCTGCCGCTGTACCCATGGCAGTGACCGTTGTGCAGCCAGATGTGAACGGAACATGTCCCTGAGGCAACTGAGCGCAGCTGAACTGGCGGCAGCAGCAGTGGACTCCACTGCTGGGCAGGTGTGGACCAGGCTGCTCACCGCCCGCCCCAGCCCTTGCTTCTTAGCACCTCCTGCCAATCCCTGTGGTGCTTGAGTAAAGAAAGTGGCAAGTGGACTTTTTCCCCAATACTGGAAAGAACAAACTGTACGTATTTCCTTTGAAGACATCCAAACGATGTCAGGTGATCCTGGGTTACAGAGGGTTGGGTGTCCAGCCTCCTGCTTTATCTCCAGGTTTCTATGGATGGTTCCATCTGGCCTGAAATCAAAATTGAAAGCTCTCTGGGTCCCCTGTAGCCATAGCAGGAGTTTTTGTGAGGCTGAAAGCAGGTGTGATCCTAATCACTCTCCTGTAGGGTCACTGGGGACTTGGAGAGACCGGTTGTCTGGCAGCTTCTGCAGACAGCAGTGTTGTGTTGCCACGGACAGGATGCATCTCTTTCGATGCAGCTGGTTTGCCAGGGTGCATGTCAGTAGGCAAGGGGTCACCCTGGGACCCTGTCATCTCCTGGGTCATGAACAGAGCGACAAGTACTGGCTGCCTTTGGAAGAGCAAATTGCACAGTGTATATTAGTAAATGAAGATGTTTCTATTTGATTTCATAATGTTGTCATTAAGTGGTAAGTGTAATTTTTAAATTACGTCAGGAGGATTCCAGAATCATGGCTCAGCCCCCGTGGAGGAGGACCACCTGTGTGGGCTCAGGACACCGCTGCGGCAGTGCAGCAGGAAGGAGAATGTACTCTCCCAGCACGGCAGCGTTGGAGGTGTCCGTGAGAATTTAGGGGTTGTTGTTTTATTTTGAATTTTTGTCCTAGAGGGATTATGTTAAAGTTCAGGCAAATCATTGTAGGTGTGGAAAAAACCTGAACTCTTTTCTCAATAAAGTAAGTGGAAATGGGTGATGGCGAATGTGTCATGCAAATGGAAAAGCAGGTTTTATTCTGTTAAGTTATTCACGAGGGAGCCAGCCTAGTTCTCTCTAATCCTCTCTTTTCCTCCAAACGTGCTTGGCTGAAAGTTGCAGAAGTGGAAGATGTGGAGGTGTAATGGGGCTCTCCTGTGAGGCTCAGATGTGGTCAGCGATAGTGAATTCTTGTAGTTTACAGGGTGGAAGTGGTGAATTTGAAAACTCACTGATCCAAAACCAACATTCCCACGTATGCGTGACAGATACAGTTTATTTGTTAATTAAAAAGGTTTTTTTTTCCCCTCTGTCTCTTAAATTATGCCTTTTGTGTAATAAAGATGATTTGTATTTTCAGAGAAAAATTGTTTCCTTTCAAATCATAGACTTTTACAAAGACAATCTGAATGAATATCTTTTCCTTTGACATTCTTCTTTTTTTAACCTTAGGAAACCCAAAAGAGTATTGGGAAAAAAAAAACCTGTTTTATTTGTCTTTGACCTCTGTCCCATTCCATTTTGCTTTGTGACTTCTCATTTAACAATAAATTATCTAAAAAATAAAACATGTTTCCCTTTTTTTAAAAGTAAGATTTGACCTAGCATTTAAGAGTGTTATGTTTGCAGGTGTCAGATTTTACAAGTGGTACATGCATATAGAATTTTTTTTTTTTTTGGTGCTAGGGATTGAACTCATGACCTTGTGCTTGCCAGGCAGGTGCTTATTCTGCTGAGCTAAACCCCTAGCCCTGCATACAGAATTTTAAGAGGATTCATTCCAAGATTTTATACATATTCTTTCCTTATATTCCTTTTCTCCCCTCAGCACGGGCCCTTGTGCAGTTAGGCTAGTGCTTTCCCGCTGAGCCACACCCCAGCCCACTCTTTCCCAGAATCCTCTGCCTGGAAATGCAGCTGAAACTGAACACGGCAGCCTATGCCTTTCCCCTCTTTCAGGCTGAACTTCTCCCACTTCACAGAAGTGTGTGCCCCAGTTTGTCCCACCCTTAATTTTATTGTGGGACATGGCTCTGGGCTGGAAAACTGGCAGGCAGGAGACAGAAGAACACCACGGCCCACTCCCGGAGTCCCCTGGAGGGCTCCGTGCCTGTGGGCAGCCTCCACGGAGGTCTAGTACATGGCAGGAGGGACTGAGGCAGGAGTGTAGCAGGGCGGGCAGAGTGATGTGTCCTCCCAAAGGGAGGCCCGGGAGTGATGGCACTGCTTATTTAATGCCACCTCCCTCCTGCCCCCAAATTGGGGGCCTCGTCTGAGCTAAGCATGAGCACAATCACTGAGCTATATCCACAGGCACCCAGTTTCTTCTTAATAGAAACTAGGTCTAATTTGGCTGATTGGGATAACAATGAGGGCTAATTTTGCCAATTTGTTTATATGGTATTCATTTTCCATAAAAAGAACTGGCTAATCAGTTCCAAGGCTTTAAAGGGAAAATACTTCTAGTACTTATGAATAAAGCTGTTCTTACATAGTGTCCAAAGTATATTGAAACAAATGTTTTCATTTCTGCAGCCTTTCTCAGTATATCAGGTCAAGCTGGTGCCAAGAAAAAAAGTAGATATAATGAATATAATAAATCTTAGAAAACCTTTTTTTGTGCACTCAGAATTCTAAGTAATTCATGACTATTGTTTAGGTAACACTGTTGCAAGAAATTCCTCTTTTCAAAATTCTGACCATTTTATTTGAGTATAATCACTATCAAGTGGTTTGTTTTATCACTATATCACCAAGTGCTTTCTATGGATTATGAAGAAGATTCTGGGGCCAGGCATTTAGTTCAGTGGCATAAGCACCTGCCTGGCAAGTGCAAGGTCGTGAGTTCAATCCCGGTACAAAAAAAAAAAAGATTCCACACAAACTAAACTTGTTTTCGGAAGCTTCCTGGAACCCTGCATCAATCAACTTTCTCTGCACAGCGAACACCACTGAGTCTGAGCACTGCGCAGCAGAAGGCTTGTAGTTCTTGCTTACAAATCCAGATCTGGGAGGGCTGTTCTACTCCAGGCCAGGTAATGGAATTCAGGTCTGTTCCACTTGGCTCCAGCTGGTGAGCAAGGTAGGTTGGGCACATTCTTCTCAGGACAGAGGTCAAAAGCTCTTAGTTAAGCCGTGAGAAATCCGAGACCACTTAAGGTCTGCACTAGGAGCTGGCACCCTGTTACTTCCACCCACGTTCAGTTGGCCAAACCAAGTTACCTGGCCAGATGCAAATCAGTGGGTCAGGAAGCCATGCTTTCCCCATGGATGTCGGGAGAAGCAAGAAATACTTGCTGTACCATAATCTTCCCTGCCTTACTATGTGTAATGTGCAGTGAAATTCTTCAAAACTGGAACTCCAGTAAGGACTATTTTCCAGACCCATTATGTCACAGCACACGACATATCAAGGACTAATTTGGTGATGGAGGTAAGTTATATACTTTTTAAAAGTGTACTTTTTTTTTTTTTTTTTCCAGTTGAGACAGTGTAGTGAAATTGGTACAAAACTTCACAACAGGTTACCAGGATAACAGCAATAGGTACCATAGTATATCTCGTTTTCTTCACAATAGTTGTTCTTTCAATCAGGTGCAGCAGAATCAAAGGAAATACATAACATTATAGAGCTTATCAAAATAGAACATTGAATAGAACAATAACATTAATCAGAACAAAGCAAAACAGTGATAAAAATATTTGCCTTCAAAGAGATGGTAGAAGGAAATCCCCCTTATTTGCTATATTGCATACAGCAGGAGATGCTCAGATCTCTGGCTCCCGCTTGCTAACGGGGAGGAGAGTGGGGGAGGGATGTTTGAATCTCAGCCCACACGCTGGTAGGCTCACAGCCACTTACTAGGGCGGTGTGCTGGCTGCTTAGTTTCCCAGCCCCCTAAGTTCCAGCATGGCACAGATCTCAGGAGATGCTGATGGTTCTTGCCCTGGGGCGGCCGCAGCTCGCCAGGCCCTAAATATACTTTTAAGGAATTCTATTTTATATGGATAGCAGAGTCCAATCAGGAAAACAAACAAAAACCCTCCTAGATATTTAATGCAGACAGTAGAGCATACACATGTCAGAGGGCTGAAGAGACAACAAAGGACACTGAAGAAACCCAATTATTAATAATTTCAAGAAGCAACCAGGACTGAGGATGTAGCCTGTGGGTACAGTGCTCGCCTAGCATGTGTGAAAGCCTGGATTTGATAACCAGCACTGCCAAAGAAATCAAAAAACCCCAAACAGCAGCCCCACTCCTATGGCCCCTCTTATGGCCATTTAGAAAAGCTAGAAACATGAGCAGATGAAGCTCAAAGAGGAGGGAAGGAAATAATAAATATAATACAGGAGCATAAATCCATAAAATAGAAACAGGCTCAGGGTGTAGCTCAGGGGTAGAACACTTGCTACTTGTATGGGCCCTGGGTTCAATCCCCCAGCACAGAAAGAAAGAAAAAAAAGAGATAATTATGAAAATTACAAAAGCAAAATTTTGGTTGTTTGAAAAGCTTGAAAGAAATAAGCTTCAGCTTAATCAAGAAATAGAGCTAGCAAATGTGGCACACACCTGTAATCCCAGCACTTGGGAAGCTGAAACAGGAGGATTCCTCCAAGCCAGCCTGGGCTACAGAGTGAAACCCTGTCTCAAAAAGCCAAAATAAATAAATAGAGCTAGCATGTGTGAAACCTTGAATTTCTTCCCCATCACCACAAAAAATCCTATTTAGCCAGACATGGTGGCACATATCTGCATCCCTAGCACTCTGGGAGGCTGAGGGAGGAGGATCACAAGTTTAAGCCCAGCCTGGGTAACTCAGTGACTTAGCAAGACCTTGTCTCAACCAAAAACCATATATATATATATATGGTTATGTAGTTCAGTATGAAGGTTCTGGGTTCAATCCCCAGTACCAGAAAAAGAAAAAAACCCCGGGCATGGCAGTACATGCCTTTAACCCCAGCACTCAGGAGGCTGAGACAGCAGGGTCAGGCCACCCACTGTGTGAAAGGCCCTACCCAGAGGAATGCAAGAAAAGAGCCAGAAAGACTGGAATGGAAGAAGTCAAACTTCGTACTCATAGGTGATAGGATTACTTCATACAAATCTTTTAAAAACCAATACATAATTCACCAGAACTGATCATTGAATGTATGAAGACCTCAGAATATAACACGAATATATAAATCGATTGTATTTCTATATACAAGTAACAAGCAAAAATGAAATATAAAGCCAGGCACCTGTAATGTAGCTACTCACAAGGCTTAGGCAGGAGGCTCACAAGCTCAAGGTCAGCCTGGGAGGTTTAACAAGACTTCCTCCAAGCAAAGCAAAAAGGCTGCCTCTGTGGCTTGGTGGTTCCATGGCTCGGTGGCTCTGTGGCTGGCAACGTGGTTTGCCTGGCAGGTATGAGACCCTGGGTTCAGTTCAGTCCCCAGTGTCACACACACTAAAAAAACTGTTGAAAATCTTAGAAACTGGGTTTTGGGTACATGGAGTTCCTGGTGCTTACTTTTGTGAGTCTACAGTTGTCACTTGTCAAGTGGGATTCGTTCCAGGCCCCCCTCCCCAGGGTGCCCAAATCCACAGATGTCCTTTATATTAAATGACATAATATTTGTCATCATCCAAGGAACTTTATTATCACTAGATTACCTTCAATACCTAATACAATGTAATATGTAAACAGTTTTTTTTTTTAATTTTTTAAATATTTATTTATTTATTTTTATCAGTACCAGGGATCAAACTCATGACTGTGCGCTTGCAAGGCAGGCACTTATGCCGCTGAGCTAAATCCCCAGCCCCTAAACAGTTGTTTTATTGTATTATTATTATTACCTTTTTTTGGAGACAGGATCTTATGTTGTTCAGCCTGGCCTTGAACTCACTATGTACCCCTGGCAGGCAGTGATCCTCCTGTCTCAGCCTCCCAAATGCTGCCATTATAGATATGCACCACCACACCTGGTCATACTGTATTATTTAGGGATAAGAATATTATAATAAAATTTTAAAAATACACAGTATTTAACAACGTTTTTATCACACAACTAATACATGCTCATTTTAGAAAGTTAAGAAAATACTGGGCTGGAAGTTTTACTTGGTGGTTGATGCTTGCCTGTCATGTAACAAGGAGCAGGGTTCCATTCCTAACACCAAATAAAAACCATATTAGAAAGTACATAGTAGAGAAATACGAGTCACTCACATTCTCCCCACAGATGGACTATCACTAACTTTTCGGCTTGTGGTAGCCCCGTCTGAGGGGGCCCAGTGCTTTTACCTGGTGACAGTAAAAATAACTGTTTTCACCCTCACCATCAAGTGGCTGCAGAAGCAGCAGTTTGGGCTGGGCTCAGAGGTGTTTGGTCTTTATGTTCACTGGCTTCTTTTTCAGAATAAGCTTGCAGGGGTCCTGGGTGTGTCAAACCAGTTGCTGCTAATTACAAATTACTGCCCTCCTGGACTCCAGAAGGATTTTGTTTAGGTAATTAAGCGGGACAAATACAATTAACAGGATGTTCCCTCTGCCAGCACAGCGCCTTCCCAACCCACCCACCGGGGTTCTTACAAAGCAAGGAAGGCTCTAAAAATGTTAGTTTAAATGAATTTTTCCGCTGCTTTTTTGGTGTTTGTTTGTACACTCGAGTGGGGAGTAGGGATGACTCCAGGGAGAGGCACCGGGGTGAAAGGGTAAAGGCCAGAGAGTTCAAGGGTGGGGGCCACGGTGCCAGAGCCCAGACCAAGCCCAGCTGCCCTGACTGAAAGCACGACAGCCCCAGGTCCCTTCTAACCAGAGCCAAACGGTAGGCAGCCTGCCCGACAGCATCTAGACGAAGGCTGGATGGAGGGTGTGAGCCTCAAAAGGAGGAATTGTTTTTCCTGGCGTGAAGCTCTGAGAGGACTTTACCACCACCTGCAGCCACGGGAGGGACACAAAATCAAAGATCCACAAATACTCCCCACGCCATTTCCAGTTTGGCTCTAGAAAAGTCAAGGAGAACATTCAAAATAGACAGTGATCTCCAGAGGGATGGGTCCATGCAGGCTGAGCCAGGGTGCCCGGGTGCAAATCCCACGCTCACCATTGACCCACCACGTGACCTCGGGCCAGTGCCTTAAACTCTAAACTAGGGACTGCAAGAGGGTTTTTTTTTGCCCTCGAGATCTGTGAGGATTAAATAAACTGATATGTGCAGAGTTTAGAAGAGTACCTGGCATGAGTTACAAGCTAAGCAAGTGTGTATTGTTTTAATTATCTCTCAGCTCATAATTTCACTTCCAAAAATGTATCCAAAGCACTGGAAACACTGCACTACAATGTACATATAAGGTTATTTATTGCAGAACTGTTTAGAACAGCCAAGAAAACTAGAGGTCAATTAGATGTTCACAAATAAAGGATTGAATAATGAATTACCAGGCAAACTGTACAAAGTGTGATACGGGTATCAATTTGGTGACTTGGGGAGACATCTTTGCCATGATTTTTAAAAGAATCACTAAGAATGGATGTGATGATGGTGCTCTGGCTGTGACATCTGTCACCCCACTGATCGTCAGGGTTGATTTGGCTGATCTGGCCACCTAGGCAGGGGTCCCCTTCTTCCCTCACTCGGTGGAAGGGGACTGTCACCCCTGAGAGAGGAGGACCATTCCTCAGTCAGTGGTATAGAGTAGCCGTGCTCCCCTGCTGGAACCTCCAAGCAAGCTCCCAGAATCACTCGGAAGGCAGCGTGGGCACCATCATCCCACTCCTCCTGCCTTCCTGTATGTGGGAACCTGTATTAATAGAACAGACGGAGAGGCTGAATGCCAAGCAGGTGAGCCTGATCTGTCCTAACGGTGGGCTCAGGGCTTTTGATTTTTGTTTTTCCCAGAACTGAAGTTTGAACCCAAGAATGCTCTACCAGCTGAACCACATTTGCTGCCATTTTTTATTTTATTATTATTAAGAAAGAATGTACTCTTATTACATGTCTGGAGTACATGTTTATAGTACACAATGATTACAATGCAGTGTAAGAAACTGGTCCATATACACAATACATTTCAGCCCCTCCACCATCTCCCTATTTTATTTTATATTTTCTCTTTATTTTATTTATAACAAGCCCATGCTGGCCTTGAATTTGAGATTCTCCGGTCCCAGTCTCCCAGGTAGCTGGGATTGCGGGCATGCGCCACCAGGGCTTGCCCCATCTGGTGGGTTACTAGTTTGCCTATAATATGCATTTTTGTATGTAAAACTAAAAAACAAAAGCTGAATGTAGAACATCATGCAGCTTCTGGTGATCCAGAGAAACCAGAGTTAAATGGTGGCTCTGAATCTCCCTTAGGCCAGGGGAAGGGCCTCTGATGTTATGCTGTTTACAAACTGTCTGCCACAATGTCACTGATGTTGACTAAAGACACAGGACTCTTGGGTCACAGACCAAGGATGGTTTGCTAGTCATGGTGACAGGAGTACGAACATTTGGGGTAGGTCCTCTTGCTTCATTTCCTTCTGCAGCACAACACAGAGAGATTCCAGGTAACACCCAAACACCACTGGAGGTGTTATATGAAGAGAAGTTTAAGAACCAGAATGTTCTAGAATAGACAGCAAATCTGTCTGCCCTTTAGTCTGGAGGGAGATACTATCTCTTCAAAGCTGTTTGTCATGCAAACACCCTTCAAGAGATAGTTTGGAACAAAGGTAGTCAGTGACTGGCTTCACAAGACATGCAGAAACCTGAGGATTCCCTTTGTGCAATTGTCTCCTACCAATCAAAGCTTTTACATTTAATGTGCATTCCAATTAAATTGTAGGTTTGGGTTCAGCAGGAGAGTTTCTAACTAGTCCTAGGTCATGTCAGGCTTAAGACACCACGGAGCAGCAAGGCCTTGGCACCCTTCCTCAAGGCCAGGGCGGAGCCTAGCATGCTGGTCGCGGTGCTGTGACGGAGTGGGAACGGGGGAACACAGCAGCACCCTTTGCAGTGGTGGTAAAGGGCATATGACACAGGGATGACATAGGACCTCCGAATAATCTAAATGACATAAGGGAAATATGACTCCCAATCTGCTCGATGTCTGACATGCCAGGTTCATGTTTTCTGAAGTCAAAGAATGAATTCTAGGCACAATGGAGTTAAGAGTAGGAAGTATTTGTTAAAAGAAAGCTTCTGTCTAAGAGGGACAGAAAGGGGTCCGGAGTGGGTGCCCACTTTCTCAAGGGAGTTTTATAGAGTCAAATCATGAGGTGAGGCAGGTATAAGGCAGGATAAAACTATAGTTAACCAATAAAATTATAAGTATAGTCATTAGGTAGCATTGATCCAATGAAAAATCAAAAGATGAGGTGGGATAAAACTACAGTTCACCAGTAAGATTACAAGTACAGTCGCTTAGATAATGCTGATCAAAGGGGGATCAAATGGGGAAGCAAATCATGAAGCAAGCGCATGTGGGACAAGCAAGGACTTTTCTGGAAGGAGTGGTTAAAGAGATTTGTGTCCCCTACCCAAGGTCTATTTAGAGTATCAGTCACTGTTGATCATTCCTAGGGGAAGGACATGGGTGTGGTCCTCCCACTTTGTCCCTCCTGACCTTCAACAAATGAACCTCCAGCTAGTTTTCTGCACTGAGCTCTAGAGGGTCTGACTCTGTCTGACTGCATGTGATATTTCTCCAGTAGGCACTGCTGGACTCCAAAGCCACCAGGAAGCAGAAATATGCTACCCGGAAGAGGCTTTATTGGAGCTTACTCACCAGTGCTAGAGCCTAAGGGGGAAAGCACTGACTGACCAGACTGACCCAGCTGCAGGCGGGGGATGATGGGGGTCATGGGGACGGGAGGTGCACCTCAGTGACCTGACTGAGAAGGGCTGCAGAGGAGGAGTCATCCAGGGTTCCTGCAGGGTGGAATTATCTGTGATAGGTCCATGACTGAAGCCTCATGCAGTCAAAGCCTCAGAGTGCTGGGATTACAAGCATACACCACCACACTTTGCTTGAGATTTTGATCTAAGGTCTTCAGTGGTCTTTTCAGGGATTTTTTTTTTTTTTTTTTGTCTTTTTGATACTTGCTACACAGTACAGGCTGGCCTTGAGCTCACTTTGTAGCCCAGGCTGGTCTCGAACTTGCAAGGTTCCTCCAGCCTCAGCCTCCTGAGTGCTGGGATTACAGGCGTGCGCCACCACACCGGGCTCCAGGAAATGTTTGTCAAGCAACTGCTAAATACTCGGTTCTCTGCTACTTGCTACCACCATACTGATAATAGCAGTTTCCACTGTGTACAAGGGTGCCTGCACAGACTGGGAAAGGGACTGGTCCAGGGTCACATGGGGACCAAGAGGAGGAACTGGAGTGTCAAACCCAGGTGAGGCTGAGTCTAGACATCTTGCTCCTGCCTACTGCACTGGAACCTTAGAAGAGCGGAGCAGGTGCCCGCACACTCCCAGAACTCGCCAGGGAAGTGAGTGAGACCAGGGCAGCTGGCCTGGGGTTGCCCTTGGGTATACGTATTGATGCAACTGAGAGGAAGGGACCCATACTCCCCCATGGGGGGCTTTTTTAAACCTGGAAATTAAACTGAGGGCCCTTACACTGAGCTGCATCCCACCCCCAGACACTTTTATTTGAAGACAGAACCTCGCTAGGTCCCTAAACTGCCCAGGCTGGGTTTGAACCAGCCGCCCTCCTGCTTTAGCCTCTCCTCGCTAAGCCTTGGTTGTAACACGGAGATGACACTTCCTACCACTCAGGGAACACATGCGCAAGAACTTATAAACATTAAAACGCCATTGAACATTGCAATTGAGAGACAGCACAGGAAAAAAAAACATTGTCAGGAAAGAAGTATAAATAGTTATGCACAACTCTGAGAAAGAGTCTAACTAGTAAAAACCATCAGTCCTTTCTCCTCCCAAGTTTTATTGATGTATAATTAACAAAAATAAGGAAGTTAAAGAGGCCCAGTCAATGTTACCATATTTAGCTCCTAACTCACCCAGCAATGACTTCCGCCCTGTAAGATACATCAACACTTTTGAAAATATATTTAAATCCTCAAGCCAGAAGCAGTGGTGCCCTGCCTCCCTATAATCCCAGTTCCTCAGGAGGCTGAGACAGGAGGATCACAAGTTAAAATTCAGCCTGGGCAATCTAATGAGTCCCAGTCTCAAAATTAAAAAAATAAAATAAATTAAAATATATAAAGGGCTGGGGTGTGGCTCAGTGGTAGAACATTCCCGGGCTCAATCCCCTATACTGGAGGAAAAAAAAAAGTCCTCTGAGCATCAGCCAGGGTGTCTGCAGTGCCTGGATGAACTACTGCTTGCATGACAAGCTTGGATTTGGGGTTTTCCAGCCCTCAGATGGGGGGCAGCAGCTGTCTTACTGCATAGCCCATAATGGAGGAGGACACCAGCTATTGCAGCTGGCTTCTGCTATGGAACAGGAACAAAATAGTCCCTGAATTTAGTGGCTTAAAACAACTTTATAAACCAGGCATGGTGCTGTGCATCTCAGGAGGCTGCAGTGGGAGGATCATTTGAGCCTAGAGTCAGAGGCCAGACTAGGTCATATAGTGAGACCATGTCTCAAAAACCAAATAACTAAGAAAAGAAGAGAAACCTGCCTTATTCTCACGCAGTTTCTGTGGGTCAGGTCCTGGTGCAGTGTGGCTGGCTGCCTCTGGCTCCAGGACTCTCACAGGCTCGCCTGGAGCTGGAGCATCTTAGGGCATTGCTGGCAGTGGACCTGCTCCCAAGGTCACCTGTGCAGCTGGCGGCAGGGCTGCAGTCCTTGCTACTGTTGACTAGAAACATCAGTTCCTGGCCACCTGGGCCTCTCCTCAGGTGGCCTGCGACATGCAGCTGGCTTTTCCTGGAGCAAACTCTGAGATTCAGGGAGAGAAGGTATGTGCCACATGGAAGCCACAGAGCTCTCTTCAACTAGTAGATTATTTTTTTCTTTGTAGCACTGGGGATTGAACCCAGGACTGTAAGTATGCAAAGCAAGCACTGTGCCACCAAACTATATCCCCAGTCCTTTCAAAAACAATTTTTCTTCTAGACAAAGTCTTGTTCTGTAGTCTGGTTGGCCTTGAACTCATGGCTCAGCCTCCCAAGTGCTGGGGTTATAGGCACGTGCCTGGCTTAAAATTTTATTTCCAAAAAGAGGCTCGCTAAATTGTCTAGACTGGCCTTGAATTTAGAATCATCCTGTCTCAGCCTCTCAAGTAGCTAGGATAACAGGTGTGCACCACCATGTACACTTGTATCTGGAGGAGCAGTTTTAGATTGATAAAAAGTGAATGGAGAGTACAAAGATGTCTCACAAACCCCCATAACAAGCTCCAGTTTCCTCTATTTTTAACATCTTGCTTGTATGTAGTACTTTTGTTACAATCGATTAGAGAATATTGATACGTTATTACTAACTGAAGTCTACAATTTACATTAGGGCTCACTCCTGGAGTTCTACTGAGTTTGGACAAGGGTATGATGTGTGTATCCATCAGTAGTATCAGAGTAGTTTCAGAGCCCTAAAAATTCCCTGTGCTCCACCTTCTGTTCCCAAACAACTCTTGGACTCAACATAGCAGGATATTGTTTGTCCATGGTTAATAGATTCCCTGGCATTGGCCAAGGGTCAGTAGCTCTGGTGATAAGTGTGTAGTCAATACGATCACTTGAGATGAACATGCCATGCCAGCCACTCCCATGACCCTTGATCAAACCTTTAAAAAATGAATCATTCTTTGCACATGCCTGGAATCCCAGCACTTGGGAGTTTGAGGCAGGAAAATTGCAAGTTGGAGACCATCCTGGGCTACCTAGTGGGACCCTGTCTCAAGAAAACAGAAACAAGGAAAGGTCATCGCTCACCTGGAAGGCAGCGAGCAAGGCTTTGTCTGCTTGGCATCGCTCCGGGAGCTGCTCTGCATACCTTCTGTGCAGATTCTGTAAGGGTCTGTGCAGATCATGCAGCCAAGGGAGCTGCCCCGGCCACTTCCCCACCATTCTCTGGCTCTGTGCAGCCAACAAGGCCTTGTTGACCCGAGCACTGTGATTAGTCCAGTGTTGAGCATGTGACTCTCTGCAGGCCCCAGACCTTCTCTGGTCCTGACAAGGGGCCCTTGCTAGGGACATAGGAGCAGCTCTCTTTCCTTTGCTGTGCAGTGATGAGATCCTGCATGAAGATGGAGCTAATACAGAGGCAGCGGGGGTGAGATATACAGAGATGAATTTTAATGGTATCCGGTGGCCTAGCCATGGCTGGAGCCACGGCCACCCCCAGACTGCTGGTTTCAGAAGTCAGTCTTTATCTATAAGCTGTTTTTCATTGTGTTTTCTGTTCCTTACATGGCAGAAGTCCTCACAGGTACAGATATTTAAAATGTCTGACCCTGGGCAGTTTGGGTTGGAGTCACTGTGCTCACGGGAGGATTAATCCCCACTGGTTTCCTCTATTTATGTCCTTTTTTTCCCGTCTGGGCTGCGGGTCAAACCCAGGGCCCCGTGCATGCTAGGCAAGTGCCCTACCCTAGTCTCAGGCCCAGTCTCCTCCGTGTTTTAAACACAGGCTGCATGTGGACACTTTCCAACCTGGCCCAACGCCCCTCCCCAGGACATCAGTCTTCTGGACCCTTGCTTCATTCCTCCTGCGTTTTCTCTTGTTCCAGACCCCTGTCAGCTGCGCTGTGGTTTGCATTAACGGCATTGTTGATCAGGCATCAGAGCCACATTTCATTTGTGAAGTCACCTTTTGATGAGGTGAGGTCTGTGCCAGCACACGGGCAGACCCGTCAGTGGCTATATAGCTGTGCCAGCCTAAAATGGCATTGGCCAAAACCCTCACGGGCGATGAAGGGCTTTCTAGGTGCCGGCAGCTCTGCCATATGCTTTATGTAATCACTGCACTTGGCCCTCACCACTTGAAGGTACCTAACTGTACCCCTATTTTCAGATGAGGAAACTAAGAAAGTTTAAGCAATTTTCCTGAGTTCACAGAGCTAGTACATGACAGGAGAAGGGAAAAAGTTGGCTCTGATGTTGACACTCATAATGTTAACTACTAACCCACAATAAAGCCTCTCTTTGTGGCAAGAAGAGAACCATAAACCATCCCTCAACACCCAGAGGAGAGTTTGCTAAGTCCTCAAGGTACTCTGAATGCAGGGCAGCCTCAGACCCTCTGTGTAGCTCCCCTGCACCCACAGCAGTCGCTCTGAGGTGCCAGCCCAGCTGCCCTTTGCTGTGCCCTGTTTCAGGGTCCTTTCCAGGGCTGGATGCTGACCATCCTCCAGGGCAGGAGGATGCCCTTTCAGGGGTTTGATCCCCAGAGTCAATAAAACAAACAAACAAACAAACAAAAACAATGGTTTTGGGGGACTAAATGTTGTAGCTCAGGGTTAGCATGCTCCAGAACCTGGGGTTGATACCCAGTGTCAACAAAAAACAAAACAAAAAAACAAAACAAAACTTCCCTCAGGATATTTTGCCAGGGTTCAGTGGGAGCTCTGCAACTGGCCTTTTTGAGGAAGGGTTAGAGGAAGGCTGCTCTGATAGCCGAGAGGTGACAGAGGAGCCGGGCTACTTTTACTTTGCTTCCACACAAACATTGTGCCAGTTTGTGCTGACTTTTAATTTCTCCCAGGCACAGTGTGGTCTGCCTACCAAAGGATATCTAAGTCCCTGGGAGCCAGGGACCTCATCTCATACCTCCACCCTGTCCCTCGCAGGTAACGATGCTAACCCAGAGCCCTCTCTCCCACTCTGGACCTGTCAGGCTGTGTTTCTGTGCTGAGAGCAATTTCCCCCAAAGGTGAAGTAGACTCCCAGGCCTGAACAGGGTGGCAGGCTAGAACTGTCAGGAAATGATCACCCTCGCCCAGGACACACCCTGGGGAGTATCAGAACCCAGCCCCCATGCACATGGCCCGGGTGCCACTGTTCTGAGATTTGGGCCTGAACTGTTTCCCAGGCATCCTGTGGGACCAAGCTTCAGCTGCCCAGCGGGAAGGGTGGGTTGATTCTTACCATCCTGGGACTGGCTCTCTCTCTCCTCTCTCCTCTCCTTTACCTCCCAAATAATCCCCTTGCATTTGAGCGCTTGTCCCAGTCTACTTCTGGATGCAAACCAAGCTGACAAGGCCTCCCTCTCTCTGTGTGGAGAGGGAAATATAAATCCAGGATAAGCAGGATAGTCAGGCATCTTTAATGCTTCAGAACTTTGCTTAAAACGCTGCCTGAGGGATTAGGAGAGAACTATATTTATAAAAGTCCTCTTTTGGACTTCCCATAATAACCTCCCAGGGATGAAGTTCTTGAACCTACTGATTTTGAAAGCCACATAAGGATAAATAGTGTCATTAAGAAAACATCTCCAGGATATTCAGGGCATTTTCTTGGGCCTAACAGATGCTTGCATTGTGCAAGCTGTATCCATGAAATTAGTTTCAGACTTAGAATTTAAATAGTCCCCACAACTTTTTCTTTCTTGCTTGCTTGCTTGCTTTTTTTTGGGGGGCAGGTTATAACGAGATCTGTCTGTGATGAGAACGTAACCTACAAAGACAGACACCAGCATATTTCAAAAAAAAGGCAGTTATGCAAAGTTCTGTGTTTATGAAGTTGTTGGTGCCCTAAGGAACGGGCACCTCAGGGCGTCAGTGTGGGACAGGTTGGCCTTGTCTGCACCCCAGACATCTGCTTCCTTCAGATACAGCTCTGGTTTCCTTTTATTTTTATTTTTTATTTTTTTTGACACATAAACTTGTGGCCAGGAGAAAGGGCAAGCCTGTCAGCACTGCAGGAGCCTTCACTCGGCAGAGCGGGGGGAAGTCAGAGTGCAGGAGCTTTGCCACGACTCGGGGTTTCTCCTTCAGAGCAGCGGCTGCTGCCGGGCTCCGAGTAGAAGCCCTTGAGGGCCAAACTCTGGTACCGCTTCCTCCGGTTCAGCTTATATATGCGAATCCTTTCTTTTTCTGCTTCCGGGTCAGAGAGAATCCCATCCCAACGCAGACTTTCATTGACTTGGTTTGAAAGTTTCTTTTTTACTTCGGTCAAGTGGGGCAGACTGGTAGAGAAGGAGGAGGAAGGGATGTGCCTGTGACTGTCCTTGTCCTGCTGGGGCTCTAGCCTTGGGCCATGGTCTTTACTGGGACTTAGGCTGTCTTGAAAGGGTGAAGAACGCGGCAGACTCTTCGGGCCTCGAATTTGATGTTTATCTGCTGAGCAAATGAGGGGGTTACTGCTGTGGCCGTGCCTGCCCCTAGCCCACCAGGAGTGATGCCCGAGTCACCAGGATGGAAGGAGCTGGGGACCCCTCTTTACTCCAGGGTTCAGACCACCCAGCCCACGGGCCTTATATTTACCCACTGCCTGTGTGTTTCAGGGCAGGTCATTTGGAGGCAGGAGGAAGCATCTTTCTTTTCAGTTTGGTGGTGCTGGGGATTGAACCCAGGGCCTTGTGCAAGCTTAGCATGGCACACTGAGCCGCACCCCTAGCCCAGGCCCTTCTGTTTGAGCATACAGCCTTAGCAGGCCATCCGGATATCAGCCCTGCTCCGCAGGTAAAGGAAACTGAGGTCCCCAGAACTTTACCAACCCGCTCATGTCATGGAGCAAGGGGAAGAGCCAGCTTCAAAGGCAGAGCTGGCTCCCAGGGCCCTGTTCTTCCCACCGCACCCCTCTGCCCCCCCATCCAACCTCGACACATGCTCACCAAGGTACTTTCTGGGTCTACAAGTCTCCAACTGCCACCAGTCTAGACACTTTATGACGGGAGAACAAAAGAACAACTGAAAAGCTTCCTAAATTTGACTGATGAAAGCAGTATTATGCCAAACCAGGAAATGCTTCTGCTGTGTGACTGGTGTGTCTTTCCCTCCCCCCCCCTTTTGCCCTTCCTTCCTTTCCATTAATAGCATTTCAGAATTTTATGGCATATACATAAAATATTACAAGTTGTGGTTCACCCAAAAGCTCATCTCCTGAGGAGAGAAATACCTGGGAGGTGAAGGGGAAGAGAAAAGAAGCCACAAAAGAAAATAAGAAGGAAAAAAAAATCCTATCTGGACATTGTCTTACCTTCCTAGTCTCTGAAAATGATTTGGTGTCCCCTGCTGACAGGAAGAGGTATGTGCTACTGTAATTTCCACTGTCAAAAACTACACCAAGCTGGGTCTGGGGATCCATGCCTGTAACCCCAGCACTGTGGAAAACAGAGCCAGGAAGATTGCAAGTTCAAGCCCAGCCTCAGCAACTCAGTGATTGTGAAATCCTGACTCAAAACAAAAATTCAAAAGGATTTAGCTTGGTTAGGAACCCCTGAAGACAACAGACTTTTGCTTTGTAGATACATTGGTGTGTGTGTGTGTGTGTATGTGTGTGTGTGTGTGCGCGCATGCGCGCGTGTGTATTTTGTTTGTTTGAGACAGGGTCTTACTTTGTAGCACTGTCTGGCCTTGAACTCACTGTGTAGCCCGGGATGGCGATCCTCCTGTTCTAGCCTCCCAAGTGCTGGGATTACAGGCGAGTGCCACCATGCCTGGTTCCAGTGAACTTTTTTGCCCTAGGATGTTTTTGGTTTTGCCTTTCTATTATGATTTCACCCTAAGAAGTAATTACAGCCTTCCCAGTGAGTCTTTCCTGAGGACTGGGCTGACATGAGCAAGGCTGTTACTCCTTTAGCCTCCAGCTCTGCACAGAGTCCAGAAACTCGAGCCCAGGGCCAGCCACACTGATGGTCAGAGCCACTTCCCTGACAGCCAAAGCCACTCGGGTAGGCCACAGGGGTGGGGACTCATAGAACTCATGGGCGACTGCGTGCCATCTCACCCCTGCATTCTCCTCTCAAAGTGGATACTCTGTGGTGTTCTTGAGAAATCTGAGAGTTGCAAGAGCTTGAGATGAAGGGGCTCGGGGTTTGCAGCAGGTGTTGATGTGTATAGATCTGAAGATGAGCATGAGAGAGATAATGGAGTGCCTGTGTGGGTGCAACTGTATTATACGAGAAATTTTTTTGGGGGGGGTCTGTGTGTGTGTCTCACAGTTTCTGTACATGTGTGTAGCCTCTGAATAAGTGCACCCCAGCTGCGCTTCAGTTCTGTTGGATTCTGTCATATCAATATGAGGCAATGTTGTGAAGGGTGTCAGAGATTATAAGAGGATGCATCAGTGACCAGTGTGATGGTGTGCGCAGCCCAAGGCTGCCCCTTGGAGGATGGGTGGGTGGGGACTGCTTTATGCAGGGAGGATTCTTTATAGGCATTTCCTGAGTGCAGGCGCCTACACAGCATTCAGTAGCAGGTGCCTTAACAAGGAGGGAGTGAGGAGGGCATCTCCGGGGAGCGTGAGTCTGTGTTTCTGTATATAATTGTCAGGCAGTGTCTTGCGTCAAGGGAAATCTTTCTATGAGAGGGTTTCTCTTCAGGGACTGCAAGGAGGGTGTGGGTGTTTAGGGCTGTGTCTTTGGGCTGAGAGTCTAGGAAATTGAGAGGGTGTCCATGTAAAATCAAGTCTGGATGGAGCCAGGAGGCTCTGGGGAGTGGTGGGTATCTGCGGGGTGTCTGGATGGGATTGAGAGACTTTGGATACTGATTTCTCTGCAGCTTGCCGGGTCTGTGCAATCCTGGAGGCTGGGAAATTGTTGGACCGTACATAGGGCTTAAGAGGTCTTGGTGCTCAAGGCCAGAGGCTCTCTGCGGGTAGGACAGTGCGTGTGCGTGTGTGTGTGTGTGTGTGTGTGTGTGTGTGTGTGTGTTGGGGAGGGGGGGTCCCTGTCTGGGATTGGTGAGTTTCTGTTTCTGCTCTGAAGTGGTTTCCAGGTAGAGGGTGCACAGAGAGAATCTCAGGTCGCGAAGCTGAAGCAGCCTCACCAGCTGCTCCTCTTACCGTCCCCCTTGCTTGACCCTTTGGTCTTTCTCTTCTTTTTCTTCTTTGCCTTTTTTCTGGCTTGCTCTGAAGTGTCACCAGTGATGGGGGGCAGCCTGGACCCCAACAAGCCCGCAGCGCCGTCCTCTCTCTCCTCCTCCTCCTCCTCCTCCTCCTCCTCCTCCTCCTCGTCCCCGTCCTCTCCCTCTTCGAGGTATCCCGCCGTCCCGGCCCCACAGCTGCGGTCCATCTGCCCGTAGGATCGTGACTAGGACAGGGAAGAGGAGGCTCCCGGCTCTATCCGAGGGGCTGCGGCCACGCGTCTCCATGGCGACCGCTCTACACCGCGCGTGCGCTGTTAGCAAGCTGCCGCCAGGGGCCTCCAGAGGACCAAGCTGTGCGCTTGCGTGTTCCGCCCTGCGAGCCGGGGCTGGCTGCAGACCCCGCGGGTGAGCGTGGTAAGAGACTCTAAATCCTCGGGTTAGCACTTCTGGTCCACTCCTGTGCCTTCTAAAGCGATACTCATTCTTACCTAACTTTCTATCGCTCGAATCCAGTCCCGTGGCCCCCTGGACTGTACAGCCAGCACCCTCAAACCTGTCCGGGCTGAGGCCAAGGCCTAGTGCCAGGTCTGTCACCTGATCGTGGTCCCCCTCTTAAAGAGACCTGATCGTGGTCTCTTTGCTTTCATACCCTTTTCACACCCTTCCGTCACATTCTTCATCCATACAGTCTCTAGAATGAATTTTTAAAGATAATTGGAAGTGCCCCGTAGCGCCCATGCAAGTAGTATTTTGGAGGCTGGGGCAAGGAGGTTTGCTTGAGGCCAGCCAGGTTCAAGGCCAGCCGAGATCATGTAGGGAGACCCAGTTTCTTAGACAGAACAGGTGGGGCAGGGAGGGGCAGAGAAGGAGAGAGGAGAAAATCAGAGGACAGAAGAAAAAAAGAGTGAATGAATGAATGAATAAATAAATTCACCCTTGCTTAAAACTTTCCAGGGATAAAATAGAACCAAAACTTCCAGTGGTCTCTCCTCATGGTATTTATCAAAACCAACCCTATTTGTGTGGCTCAAAAGGCCAGGTATGATCGCTTGCCTTTCCAGGTTTATCCACCACAGATTATATTATCTGAAAAGGGCTGTAGTACTGTCTAATTCCACAAACTCTTCTGGACTCTCCTTATTCCATGGCAAGAGACAAGAGTCTGACCCCCACCCCCACCCCTACCCCACCCCCACCCCCCGCTGATGTATTTGGTGACTCCTATGCTGGGTCTCCCGTATGATGTGGGGGAAGCAACTCTGTGCGTTTTTAATTTTTTTTTTTTTTTTTTTTGTACCAGGAATAGGACTCAGGACCTTGTGCTTGCCAGGCTGATGCTCATGCTGCTGAGCTGTATCCTCAGTGCACTCCCCTCCCTTTCTTTTTCAACACATCAAAGTATGCTTTTTAGCAACTACTTTCTTGTTGCTTTTTTTTTTTTTTTTTGTGGTACGGGGGATTGCACTCAATCGCGCTTGCCAGGCAGGTGCTTATATCACTGAGCTAAATCCCCAGCCCCTCTTGTTGCATTTTCTGCTGGGGATCAAACCTGTGCCTTGCTAGGCAAGTGCTCTGCCACTGAGCTGCAACCCCAGCCCTCTCTGTAGTTTAAATTCCATCGCCCTGATGACCAATGATATTTAGCAGGTTTTAATGTGTTTATTCATTTGAACCTCTTGTGTCATTAAATATCTATTAAAGTTTTGGCTATTTTGTAATTAATTTGTTTATGTATTTATTTTTGTACAGGGATCAAACTCACACACTTACACTTGCCAGGTAGATACTGTACTGCTAAACTATATTATTGGCTTTGATTTCTTTATATTTTTGTTGATTTGTAAGAAATCTTCACATATTTTGGATTTAAGTTCCTTGTCAGATTTATGGCTGTGAAGAGATTTTTCTCCAAATTTGTAGCTTATCTACTTAGCTTCTTTCTTTCTTTCTTTCTTTCTTTCTTTCTTTCTTTCTTTCTTTCTTTCTATTTCTTTCTTCTTTCTTTCTTTTTTCAGACAGGGTCTCGCTATGCAGTTCAGGCTGGTGTTGAGCTCACTTTGTAGCCCAGGCTGTTCTCGAATTCGCAGTGATCCTGTTGCTCAGCCTCTCAAGTGTTGGGATTACAGGCGTGAGCCACCAGGCCTGGTTTATTTATTTATTTATTTATTTATTTATTTATTTATTGAGACAGTGTCATTATGTACTCTGGGCTGGTTTTGAACTCACTGTGTAACCCATGCTGGCCTCCTGTTCATAGCAGTCCTCCTGCCTCAATTTACCAAATGGTGGATTATAGGTGTGCACCACCATGCCTGGCTATTTCAACAGAATTCTTTTTGAAGATTGTTTTGACTGTAGTAGAGCCTTTTCTGTCTGATACACATTTTCAGAATTTCTTTAGACTTCCTCAAATGTCCCATTGAGGTTTTGTTAGGGATTATATCAAATTTATAAATTCTGGTACTCTCACTACTCCATAAGTGAGAGTCACTGTATTGATCTGCACACTGCACACCTGGACACCTTCTTTTATAAAGCATCCTCCCGTTAGTTTGTGTGTGTCCTGCTCCATCCACTGGCAAGATCCCTACTGTGACCAGCAGTATTCTGCAGACAGTGACTGCTCAGTACGTCTCTTACCTATCCCAAGTGTCCTTGGGAGCTAAGTGAAATATAAATGACAAAAGTCCTTTGTGCAACTGATCAGCTATCAGTTGAGTCTGCTTTTCAGATGCTCTTCCGTCTCTCCTTGGTGCCCATAGACAGGTGCTTGGAAGGGCTGGCTCCCACCCACTTGTCTTCCCTCTCAGCTGGTCCTCCTTGCCTGAATGCTTAGCTAGTTGCAGACAGCTTGGCCATTTTTCTTCCAATTTTAGGTTGCAAATAGGCTATGAAAGAGAAAAATCACATCCAGAAAAGGAACGTCTGTTAGGAATGATCATAAAAATCCTTTGCAAGGCAGACTATCTTAAATGTTTACTGGTGTCTTAATTATACATCGCTTCATTCAGTCTCCATTTGCTATGTCTCCTCATTTGCCCAAAGCTCTTTAATCCACTACATTTGGGATCCTGCCTTGTTGTTTTACCAGAACAGTTCCACAAGCTCACCAGTGTTCTTTTATGTCACTGACTCCAATGGAAAACCTCTGCTGTTGTCATATTTGACCACTCAGAAACATTTAACACTGTTAACCATACCCTCTTTCTTCAGATGTTGCATTTTCTTGGTTCTGGGGGCACTCCACATGTTAGCTTCCCAATATGAAAATAAATACCTGAGATAACTTAGTAAAAATTTTATTTTGGCTCACAGTCTTGGAGGTTTCAGTCCATTATTGACTGAATTGACTGTCTTGGGCCTGTGCAGAGGCAGCACCTCATGGTGCTGAGACCAAACAAAATCACTGACCTCCTGACCCAAAGCAAAAGAGAGAGGAAGAGACACAGATCCCACCATCCTATTTAAGGGCACCCCCCAAGGGACTAAAGACCTCCCTCTAAGCTCTGCTTCTCAGAGTTTTTAATCACCTTCCATTAGTACCACTCTGGGGAGCAAGTCTTTACTGCATGGATCTTTGGGAGACACTTAAGATCCAAACTATAGCATGGTTATTGGGCCACTCAGCCTGCTTTGCAGGTGAGTCCTCCCTCCTCAGCCACTGAGTGTTGGGCTTCTTCAGATATTGGCATAAGACCTCAGTTCTTGAAGCTCTGCTGTGTTAGTCAGCTTTCTATCACTAGGAGGAATTAACTTGTAAGAAGAAAAAAGGTTGGTCTTGGCTTGCGTTTCAGAGGCTTCAGTCCTTGGTCACTTGGCCCTATCACTTTGGGCTTGTGGCAAGACAGAGAGTGGCATCGTGGCAGAGAGTGTGTGTTAGAGCAAAGCTGCTCACCTCATGGCAGTGGGAATAAAAAGAATGGGTGGGGGACCCAAAGTTCTCTTCAAAGGGATGCCCCCAATGACCTTCTTCCTCCAACTTTAGCCCTCACCTCCTAAACTTTTCACCACTTGCCAATAGTGCCCTCAGCTAGTGATCAAGCCTTCAACACATGAGCTTTTGAGGACCTCCTAGTATCTGAACCATAACCTCTGCCTGTGTGTTTTCTCTTCTTTAAAAAATTTTATTTTAAAGAGAATAAAACCAACCATACAAAAACAAAATAAATCCAATCAAAACAAAAGAATAAAAGCATATTTTAAAGAGAATAAAACCAAACAAAATAAAACAGAATAAAGCCAATCAAAACAAAACTGTGAAAGTGATATTGGATTTCAAAACAGAATAATAGAAAATTAACAATGGCTACCATAATGCCTCTTGTTATCTTCAAAATTGCTCCCCTGCTGGGAGTTTAGCTCAGTTGCACAAGTGCCTGGTTGACAAGTACAAGGTCATGAGTTCAATTCCCAGTACCTAAGCTGCTGCCCACACCATCAGACATAATAAAATCAAACAGAACAGAATAAAACCAATCAAAACAGAACATTGAATAAAACAAAACAATAAAATGGAACAAAACAAAGCAGAACAATATTGGATTTCAAAAACAAAACAGAAGAAAATCTCCCATATTTGCTGTACTGCATTTTGTTATCCTCTTAATAGATGCTCAGATTACCAGCCTTAGGCCTACAGTCAATCAAACAGTACAAGCATTAAGTTCCTTTGGTACCTGAGTTCCTATCAACTCAGCCTGTCCTCTGGACCAGCAGGTTGTTTATGGTGTGTGTGTGTGTATGTGTGTGTTTCTCCCAGTCTGTGTGCCGGTTGGCTCATGGGAAGGGCAAATTGTCTTCTTGTTACTCCTCCCAGGCCTAGTGTGGCTTCCACTGACTCACAGGAAGGGTGAATTGGCTTCTTGTTACTCCTCCCAGGCCCAGCATTCTTTGTACTGACAGGTTCAGTCATTTTTCATGTGCCGATGACTTGCAATGTTTTGTCTCTGGCCAGTAGCCCATAGATCCGAGATCCAATTTAACCTCTCATCTTGCTCACACCTACCTGGGACAGATAATTTTGGTTGCTGTGTAGGTTGTTGTGTTGATTTTGGGTCTAGGAAAAGAAATTGAATGCAAAGAATTTGTTTGGAGGATAATTTCAGGAAACAGTGGTAGAGAAGTGGATAAGTGAAGTAGAAGACAGAACAGATAATGAAAGGCTCGTACTTCAGCTGGTTACCTCTGTGCAGCCACAGCTCAGTCCCCCTCGAGAGCTCTGGGAAGCTGTGCAGAACCCATGCAGAGTGATGCCACCTGAGAGGTGATGAAGCTGAGAATTATCTATCTCCCCGAACAGGCTGCTTCTGGAGCTGATGAGAGCGTTTAGTCTTTCCGGCTTCTGTTGCAATATATTCCCACAAGCAGAGAAAGGCCTTTGGGTGGAGCCACAGGTTTTTGGAGAAAAACCCTTTGGCGGCTGGAGGTGCATGGCAGGGCTGGGTGTGGGGCAAACACTGGCTACTGTGGTTTTTTACCCACTGTTGTTGTATCCAGCCTCCGACCTGCAGCGTCTTGGTCTTGTTCTAGGAGCTGTGCTGTAGCTGACTCTGCTCTGTGACTTTGGAGAGAATCCTGATTTATTTGAGTCATTATGGTGATCCCGGTTCTTTTGTCAGTGCTCAGCTCTAGAAGGAACTTACTGTCTTCTCCTGCCCAGTGAGAATCAAAGGGCTGCTGTTGGAGGATCCTGGGGTGCTGTGCCTCCTGTTTGGTCAGTGTGGTGACTGGGGCTGTGGCAGAAATGTTTCAACAGTGATAGGGGTTCATCTGAGCACAAAGGCAGTGTGCCAAGAGTGGGAAACTTTGTGACTGCCAATCTTGGGGTGCCCAAACAAAACTCTTGCGTGTGAGCACTAGGAGCTGTCATAAAGGTTCGTATCTGCTATATTTATAATAGCAGGAAACTAGCAGGAACTCTATGGCAGTCACATAACTATAACCACCTGAATGAATCTTGGAAACACAATGGCAAATTTAAAAAGGAAGCTTTGAGAAACCCCAAGCTGAAAGGTGGAGGATGACTGGGGTGACGAGTCAGAAAAGATGGTGATCGAAGAACCAGATCTAGAGCTGAGAAAGGTTGGAAGATCTTTCAGTGACTAAATGCAGTGTGGCACAGAAAGGGTGATATTTTTTCAAGTAAACAAAAATATACACTCTTTGGGTGAGGGCTTCTATACCACCTTACAGGGATACAGGCGAGATCAAGGGCAGCAGCTTCAGTTCTGCCAGTGGTGTGAGCAATGACTTGGAAAGGAAGCTAAAGGGAATTCCGGGCTCCCTCCTATGGATGCTGCGTGTTACCCTGCCAACCACTGATTACCTGATTGCAGGGGTGTACACTTTTTTTTTTTTTTTGGTCTTTCTAATAACTAGGCTATTTTACAGCTCCACAGGGGTAGCAGTTAAGCTGTAGAGAAATATTTACTGTAATGCAAATGATTCTTCCCACAACAATGTGAAGGAATTTTGATTGGTAAAGTGACAAGTGAATTCTTCCCTTTAAAAAGAAATGATCTCCAAAATTACAGGTTATATTTTGTAGGATATGAAGACTATTTACCATCTTTGCTTTTTAGCAACTTCACTTCTGCATTTTGGAAACGTGTTTGTATACAATATAGACAGACAAATATGTATATATATATAATATGTAGATATCTATCTATCTATCTTCAGTTCTCTGAACCTGGTTGGTTTTTTGTTTGTTTGTTGTTTATTTCTTGTGGTGCTGGGGGTTGGGGGATTAAATCCGGAGCCTTCACAATGAACTACATTCCCAGTCTGCTTTTTGACATGGGGTCTTGCTAAGCTGCTAAATTGCCCAGGCTGGCCTCAAGCTTGTGATTCTCCTGCTTCAGCCTTCCAGAGTGCTGGGATTACAGGTAATCCTGTAATCTGGCTTTTACCTTTTTTTTTTTTTTTTTAATTGGTACCGGGGATTGAATTTACGACCGCATGCTTGCAAGGCAGGCACTTATGCCGCTGAGCTAAATCCCCAGCCCACACCTGGCTTTTTGAGCTAGTTTTAATATCTTATTGGTTTCTTCATCAATGAAAGGGTTGAGTAAAATTTTACATCAGTCATGATTTGAACTTTTTGTTTCGTTTCATTTTTGAGACAGAGTCTCACTCAGTAACTCAGGCTGTTCTTGAACTCACTATGTAGCCCAGGCTGGCCTCAAAATCATGGAGCTCCTTCTGCCTCAGCCTCCTGATTCCTGGGGTTACAGGCATGCACTATCACGATCATGAACTTTTTTGAAAACTGTAATTTAGCATAGAAATAAAATGCTTTTTTCTTTTACATAAAAACTTTTTAAAAATCTTAACTTGTAATCCCAGCACTAGGGAGGCTAAGGCAGGAGGATCTCCATGAGTTTGAGGTCAGCCTGGGCTACATAGTGAGTTCAATGCCTGCCTGAACTACATAGTGAGACCGTCTCAAAAATAACAATAACAAAATCTTGACTTCTAGTTATTCATTTAGAAAATACTTCTCAGTCTGGTATGGTGGCACATTCCTGTAATCATACCACTCAGGAGGTTGATACAGGAGGTTGCCATGAGTTTGGGACCAGCCTGGGCTACACAGTGTATTCAAGAAAAGCCTGGAGCAAGATCCTGTCTAAAAGAAAAAACCAAAAAGAAGTCAGCACCTTTTGTGGACTTTGGGGAGAGAGACTCAACAGGAGGTGATCTTGCTTGAAAACCAGTGCCATGCGCAGGTTACTGCTGGAGTGGGGACAGTTGAGGGCCACTGCTGGAGTGGGGACAGTCAGACCCAAGCCTCTCTCCATGAGTCAGTGCTATTCGAGGACTGCAGAGGGAGAGAACAAGGCCGAGCCAGGAAGCAATCTCTGTCTGGAAGCCATATTATTTTCATTGTTTTGTTGGGTTAGGTTTTATTCTCTTTTGTTTTGTTTTGTTTGATTATGTTAAATCTGATGGCATGAGCAGCTATTTAAAAGACAGCAAGATATAGCCATTTTGGATTTACTACTAGCTTGTTTTGAAGTCCTTTATTGCATTCATTGTTTTGTTTTTATTGTTTCTACTCTATTTTGTTCTGTTTGATTTTTACTATGTCCGAAGTTATCTGCAGGTATTCTGAAGATAGCAAAAGGCATTATGGTAACTATTGCTGACTTCTTAAGGTTTTGAAGTCCTGTATCACTTATACTGGTTTATTTTGATTGGTTTTATTGTTTTATTTTCCTTGGTTTTATCCTCTTTAAAATAAAAAATAAAGAAAAGGAAAAAGAAAAGAATGAACTTCTCACCTTGAAGAAGTGTAACAGTACAACGAGAAGTTAGATAATTCTTAGAGCACATCTGTTTGTCTGTAGGTCTTCTCTTTCAGGTCAGTTCTTTACGACCAGGGAGTGATATGTTTATCTCAGTCTTTACAGCTTAGCCCAGCTCCTGGCATGGAGCTGATTCTTTGTGAATGAACGAATGAATGAATGAAGTAGGGGTAATGGAACTTCCTCTCATAACTTACAGTGCCTTTTAGTCACCACATTGAGCCTGGAACCTACATTCCTAGTTCTACGTAACTTTTTTTTCCAGGTGCTGGGGATTGAATCCAGGGTCTGAGACATGCCAAGCAAGTGCTCTTCCACTGAGCCGCAGCCGCGGGTCTGCATACTTTGCAGGAAATCTTTCCGATTTCCGACTTTCCGACGATGTTCGCCGGACAATGGCAGAGAGGATGCTATTTTCATTATCTGTGTCAGCTTCCTGGTTTCTACTTTCTTTTTGTGGTCTCAGTGGTTACTATTGTTATGAGCAGGTCAGACCTGAGGTTTCCTTCCCTAGACAGATCAGGGTTTCCCTGTCACCACATGCTGACGTGGGTGGCCTTGGGTAGAGCCTGTGACTTTGTGTCCTCCTGCTGCCTGTGCAATCTGGTTCCACCAGTAGGTGGGGCAGCTGGATCCAGCCCCTGGCTGTGTCCTCCCCAGCCTGTCCGTGTCTTCCAAAGGGACACAGCCAGTGTCCCCTGTTCACTAGCACCAGCCTACCCTTCGGCAGGAAGAGTCCTTGGCTCTCTTGTGCCTCCCAGGACTCTGTTCCATCCCTACTCCAGCTCTGTCTTTCCCTCAGGAAGGAATTCTGTGAAGTCAAGAGATCCTGACCACCCAAAACAAGCTTATCCCTCCTTCTAGCCACACTCAGTGCCTGGGACCCGCCTGGCGCATCTGACTCTGTCCTGCTGAGCCCAGGCCCAGGGGCAGTGTGGCTGGGTCTTGGACAAGTGGTTCTGATGTCAGAGCTGTGCACTCTGGGAATCTTCTCGGGACGTAGCTGGGGGTGGGGGCAGGAACCCAGAGAGTGTGAAATTTGAAATGGAAATATGGCTTTCCAAGCTGTTATGGAGGTTTGTTCATCAAGGTAGGAGAACAGCACATATTTTACTTAACAGTTTGTCAATTTAATTTGTAACATTTTCTATTTACACATATGGTGTGTGGGTCTCTCTGTCTGCTCTTGTCCTGGGCTTTGCAACTGTTAGAGCAGGCAGACCTGTTCTTTCTTTTTCTTCTTTACAACTCATTGCAATCACTTTCTGATTTTCCCATCAGACCTCACAGCACCTCAAAAGAAAAAAAAGATGAAGACGAACTTTATATGCACTTAAATAACTTGCACCATATCCATATGGTAGAAACCACCTGGCATCTTCTATTGTTGTTGTTGTCTTTGGTACCAGGGATCAAACTCATGAGCTCACACTTGCCAGGCAGGCACCATGCTGCTGAGCTGCCTCCACGGCCCTACCTGGAAGCTTTTAAGAAAGAGGCAGCTCAGTATAGGCTGATAGAGCACAAAGGCCAAGAGAGAGCCATGACCTGAGGACAGGAGTGAGATGGGGAGCAGTGACAGGGTTCCCCAACATCTGCTACCCCGGCACCATCCCCTCAATGATTCTCCAGCCCACTGAGTGCTTCTCAGGACCCAACAGCTGCTTCCCCACCCCCAAATGTACTCTTTTCCTCTGGGGGTGGGGGTGCTGGGAATGGAACCGAGGGCCTGATGCCAGGCAAGGGCTCTGCTGCTGAGACCTAGCTGTTCTCCCTCCTTTCAGATGTCACCTGCTCAGAGTGGACTTCCTTGACTGTGCCTGTCCCACCACATGGGCCTTTGCTGTCTTTTTTTTCCTCCATGACATCATCATTTGTCATAAATGTCTAATAGTTTGTTTCTGCATCCTGTTGGGGACCACAAATTCGCAGTGGCTAATTTTGCATACTTCTCTAAGGGATAAATGGAGGGAGGGTTGGGATTTAGGGATCACCCTTTTGAGATTTCCCGTGAACTTTTTTTTTTTTTTAATTTTAAAACAGGGTCTCACAATGTGGTTCAGGCTAGCTTTGAAGTGTGTAGTCCAAACTGGCCTTGAACTCATGGCGATCCTCCTGCCTTAGCCTCCTGAGTCCTGGGATTACAGGCTGGTGCCACCATGTCTGGCTCCATTAACTATAGGCGTAGGGCCATGTCTCCCAAACACTAAGACTAAACTAAAACAACTAAGATTTAAAAACACTCCAGGGCAAGATCCTTCTTAGCACAAGATCATCTCTGCCCTCTTGATTCATTCCAAGATTGTCCACTGCTGGATAAGTCATCGAGCTGGATAGTCTTCCACCAACCCCTCCTATTATTGTATACACCCAATAAATAGTGGCTGGCTTGGAGTGTCCTTGCCTCTGCCCATCCTGAGGCATTGACTTCCCAGCCCCCCTTTGTGTGTTACTAAATCTGTCTTTGTTCCTTAAGTCACCCTTTCACTGTACTCCTTATGCAGGCAGCTGGGGATCTCGGACAGGAATCTGATAGCATCCTCTATCTTTCTTTCCCAGAGTAGAAGCGGGAATCTGTTTGGTTCACTGTTGTACCCCAACTCCTGAGTGCAGTGCCAGGCGTACAGTAAACACCTGATTTTTACCAAATAAACATACAAAGGTTAAAAAGAAATATATACCTTGTATATTTATGCCTGGAATGCTACTAAGAATATACATATGAAATGGATAAAATGATTGTCTGTTAGGAAAAATAGAAAAAGATATTGAATGGCCACTCTATTTTTTGTGTGTGTGTGATGTTTGACTTTGTTATTATATACATATGATACTTATTTTGGACATGATTTTTAAGATATCCTATAAACTCATTAATGGAAATAAAAATTGAAAAATAGTTGTTGAGCCCCATGATGGAATATTCTGTGCTAATGAAAAAAACAAATAGTGGTCACATATGACCACAGGGGTGGGTCTCTCAAATGCAGAGCAAAAAAAAGCAGTTACAAAAGAACATAAATAGCCAAATTCAAACAGACAGAAAGCCGATTGGTGGTTGCCAGGGTGAAAGGGGAAGGCTTGGGGAGTGATTATTTCATGGCTATGGGGTATTTTTAAATTAGGGTCTGTAGAGAAACAGCCACAATAGGGGCTGAGGTGTAGCTCAGCGGTGTATCTCACTCACCGAGCATGCAAGAGGCCTTGGGTTTGACCCTAGAATCCTCCTAAACAAGAAAATATTAATATGTAGTATAATTTATATAAATTGGCGATTATATATAGATATAGATAATTTGACTCATAGATGGTGGAGGCCCAGAAGCCCTATGTATATTTCAGTCTTGAGTCTCAAAGTCTAAGAACTCCATTGAGTGAGTACACAAAATGCCACTGAGACATGCACTTCCCAATGGTTAATGGTGTGTTTTTAAATTTTGCTTCAATTTGAAAACATAGTATGATACCATCTATGCACAGTTTAAAGCACTCAGAAAAGCAGGACTGTGTATTGCTTGAAGACGCACAGGCGTGTAGTAAAAGTGTAAAGGAATGCAGGGAAACCAGAAACCCACAACTTTAGAGGCTTCCTTTGGCGCTTGAGAGGAAATCAAGAATGCAGAGGTCACACAAGGGGCTGCCATCGGACTGGACTCGTTTTGCTTCCTAAGCTGGCAGTGGGCAGATTGTTTCACAGAGATGCCCCTCCTTTAGTGACCTACCTACTTAGCCACTGTTTGGACTCAATGCAGACCCGCCATTTGGACTCATCTTTTTTTTTGTACAGTTCTGTATATCTTGTTGATAGAGCCTCAGTGTCTGTTTTTGTACAGTATTCCTTGTTTATACAGTACTGCAGTTTTTGCTGGATTACAGTACTGCATGTAAGCCATCAAGTGGGAGTTTCCTGTGACCATTTCTTGGTTCTGAGTACTGTAATGTATATACTATATACAGTCCTCATTTAGCGACCAATTCATTTAACCACCTAGTCACAGAAACAGGACTCAGTCATTAAGCAAGGAATGCCTGTATTACATGCAATACCTTCATATGTCTAAAATATTCTCTAATAACAATAAGGAACCTCACGAAATTCCAGCCTGGACTTTTCCTTAGGATTCTGAAATGGGCTGAATCATGTCCCCCCTCAAATTTGTATGTTGAAATCCTAACACCCAGTACCTTACAAAGTGACCACATGTGGATATAGAATTTTTAAACAGGTAATAAAAACCAGGCATTTCTGGGCATGGTGGTGCATGCCTGTAACCCCAGCACTTGGCGGGCTGAGGCAAGAGTATTAATGTGAATTCAAGGGCAGCCTAGGCTACACAGTGAGTTCAAGGCCGGACTGTACTACATAGCAAGACCCTGTCTCCCTCCTCCACCACCAAAAAAAAAAAAAAAAAAAAAAAAGCAAACAAGGAGCAATGGCACATGCCCAAACTCTCAGGTACTTGGGAGGCTGAGGCAGGAGGATCACTTAACTAGTTCAAGACTGGGCAACATAGCAAAACCCTATCTCAAAAAAGAAGAACAAAGCAAAAGATAGTAAGTTAAAATGCACTCATTAGAGTGGCCCTAAATCTAATATTTCAAGTGTCCTCATAAGAAGAGATTTGAGCATAGTCGTACACAGAGACACAAGGAGAAAATAGCCAAGGAGAGAGAACTTAGGAAGAAATGAGTCTGCTGACACCTGGAACTCAGGCTTCTAACCTTGAACTGAGTCTGTTGGCTAAAGCACCCAGCTCCTGTAGCTTTGTTTATGCAGCCCCAGAAACAATGCAGTTCACCTGTTCTCTTCCTTCCCCAAGTCCCCTCTGGACCACAGCTTTATTTTTCTATTTCCTCGCCTCTGCCATAAGCCGGGCTCACTGTGTGACTCCCTGATGTATTTAGCCACCAGAGCAGAGAGACATGGCATAGAAACAGGCTTACAGGGCTCTGTCGTCTGCAGAAGGACTGTCGATCACTGTCACCCTCTATCTATCTCCCATTGTTGGCATTTTCAAAACCCATCTTTCAGGCTCTGGGCTCTAACTATGCAGAAGCTGAGGCTCCAGGAGAAAATGGCATTGAAAATTCTAGGTTCTCTGAGAAATCTGTGGCTGACCAAGGGTCTAGCAAGGAAGGACTGGGTGGGGACTCACATAGGCTGTCACCCAGCTGCCTGATTTTCCCTTTGTGGGAAGTTATGTCCTATTGTGACTATATGTAGACTGTGTGGGTTTGAGTCCTGGTCCTGTTACTTATTAGCTGTGTAACCATGGACAAATCACTTAACCTTTCTGTGCCTGGATTCTTTTTTCTTTTAAATAGCCATGATAAGAAGAGCACTTACATCAGGATTATTGAGAGGATTAAATTAGTTATTATTTGAAAAACAGCATAGTTCCTAGTGCATATGAAGTATTGTATTTTGCTTTAGTTTGTTGGATAGTAGCCATTTCTTTAGACAAAAGAGCCTGGGTGATGTGTCGGTAAGGAGACATTCTCAACTCTTGGCTGATCCTTGAAAATGTTAATTTTTAGTACATTTTATGCAATTTGCCAGTGATAGTGATGGCAAATGTATAGAACAGCCTTTATCTCCCAGCTCCAGGTGTTTCCCACAGGACCCTGTCCTGCAAATGCAATGACCTGGTGACTATTTGCGTCTGGCCCAGAGGTGGCCTCCTGGATATTCCTGTAGTGTTCTCCTTCCTGTAACTCTGGGAGCATTGAAATGACACTTGTTACCCTCTGGATACCTGTATTCTTTCTCGGGACCTTGGCCTTCCCCTCATTTTCTTAGTCTGGGTGTCAGGAAAGCCCAGGATGGAGCTTGGCCTGTGAACACAGAAAGATGGCACCAGGGTGCCCAGGAGGGTCTGAGATAAGTGGGTTTCTCCCCACTTCTAGATCAGCAGAGGAGACAAGGGCTGACTCATTTGCAGGGTCAAAATGGCACAGAGCCATCTAGAGCCAGCCCTGGAGATTGCTTGCTTGGGACCTTGGACCTACTACCTACTAGCTCTGTGACCTGTAAGTAACCTTAGCAGTCCCAAGGCTGCTTTCCTTACCTGTGACATGAGACATACTAGTATCTGGCTCATAAGGTGCTTTATGAGGGTAAAATAAAATGACACACAGAAAGTGACTGAGCAGGGTCTGGTACATAGGGGCTGCTCCTTGAATGCCATTGACTGTCACACTTGTTGCTGTCTAGGACATTTCCGCTAGACTGTTTCATACTGGGAGACCCAGGAAGCTGTGACCCATCCACCTGCAATTCTGTTTGCACAGCCCCTGCCATACCATGCACAGTTCAAAGGAAGCTGAGGCTTCTCTTTAGACTTTAGCTCCCTTTAGGATGTTGTTGCTGTGTCGGCCTTACCACCCACCCCGAGCCATTTCTGGAACTCTGAAGATCCAAGTTTTTTCCTGCATTGGCAATTGTTGATTTATGGTTCTTTCCCCCTAGGAAGCCTCTGGAGGGCTTCTCCCACCTGAGAGCAGGGGAAATCTGAGGGGTGCACAATGCCTTCGGTGTGACTCGATCCAGGCCTGCCCAGCATGCAGCGCAGCAGCAGCCTTTGTGGGCCTCCAAGAGCCTGGGTCCTGCTGGCTGTCGGTATGAGGCAGAGAGGGAGCCCCTGCTCAGTTCACCAGGAATATTCCTGGAAAATGAGAAAGAAAAACGAAGCTGGATGCTAGTTAGAGGTGATAAAGGCGGGATTTATTTTGTGCTAATTCTGGCAGAGGAAAAACTATTTGGCATGGAAATCTGCTCAATTGCAATGACTTTGAAAGCAAGAGCGTGGGGGCAATAAGCAGAGTCAGGAAAGTGAAAAATGACCCAAAGTGGGTGAATGGTCAGTGTCCGTGTAATCAGGCCATCTGTTCTGCTAATCTGGTCTTACAGAAGTTAGACTTGACCCTCCCGGGAGAGTGGGAGAGAGGGCCCCATGCTTCCTGTGACTGCATTCTGGAAGGACAGCTCTCAGGTCCTGTGGAAAGACTTACCAGGCCTTTAGCAGATACATCTAATACACCTCAGAGGGACAGAGAAAAGATTTAAAATTTTAAAATAATGGATATTTTTCTTTTGGGGGCTTTTATTGGTCACCTGAGCCTTGTGCAGGTACTTTTCCATTAAGCTCTATCTCCAGCCCTTTTAATTTTATTTTTATTTATCTTTTGGTACTGGGGATTGAATTCATGCCCTTGCACTTTACCAGGCAGGCATTGTGCTGCTGAGCTATATCCCAGGCCTCCTTTTTACTTTATTTTGTGACAGGGTTTTGCTAAATTATCTGGGCTAGGCTCAAAGTTGTAATTTTTCTACTTCGGATTCTTGAGTAGCTTGGATTACAGGTGTGCACCACCAGGTCCAGCTTAAAATTTTCAACCCAAATGCAAGTCCAAACCCTATGTCAGATGTTGGCTGGAACAAGTAACTTCTTTTGGCAGCTTTGAACTTTTCCAAATGGGAGCTCAAAGGGGTCTGGTTCACCCTAGGGACATAGCTGTGGGCCTCTAGACACCAAGTTAGATTTATTAAAATCTCTTTGTTTATGGGGGAGATGGGAGGTGCCTGAGATCATTTGTATGAGAGCTGCAGGTCTCCTAAGCCAAGGTTGAGGTCTAGTTAAGAAAATGGCTCAGCTGGGTGTAATGATGCACGCCTGTAATCCCAGCACTTAGGAGGCTGAGTCAAGAAGATTGCTCCAAGTTCAAGGCCAGCCCACACTACATCATGACCCTGGTCTCTCCCCTACCCCCAAAAAAAGATAGGTTCAGAGAAGTCTGACTAAAGTTTGGATAAGGAGAGTCTTTGCGAAAAAGAGAGTAGATATCAATGAGATTGTCCCTTCTGAGGTTGTTAGAGGACCAAAAATGAACAAGAGGTACATGACCAAAAAGAACCAGGCAACAACAGACCACTTGGCACCTATGGAAAGAGAGCACACAAGCTGGGTGTGGGAGTGCACACCTGTCACGCCAGCACGCTGGAAGGCTGAGTGGGAGGATCGCGAGTTGAAGCCCACTAGGGCAACTTAGTGATTTAGCAAGACCCTGTCTCAGAATAAAAAATAAGAAAAGGGTTGGGATGTAACTAAAGCCCTGGTGGGGTTCAATGCCCAGTATAGCCAGAGAGGGAGAGAGAGAGAGAGAGAGAGAGAGAGAGAAAGAGAGAAGAAGAAG